>JAOWBL010064577.1:0-21432 GCA_028564865.1 Zenarchopterus dispar
AAAAAAAATTCTGAGAAAAAAGTCAGAATTCTGACTTTAATCTCAGAATTCTGACTTTAATCTCAGAATTCCGAGAATACTCTTCCGTACTAAAGATCGTTGACCTCCCAAAAAAAAAATAAAAAAAATCTAAAGCTCCTCTCAAAACTTTTATTTGCTGCCATTAAACTTTACCACTGTCACTTAATGTAAATTTTTTTCTTATAGATTTTTCCTTAAAATTCAGTTAAGTTGTGAACTTCATTTTGACAGTTCATGAAACCCCAAAGATTACTTTGTACCTTAACATGCTTATGATTTTTGTTGGTGATAAACTCAAACTGTAAAAGTCAAATGGTTTCCTCTTGCTTTATGATGGACTTGGCAGTCTTTCTGATTGACAAACCTGAACAGAATCAATCAAATAAAAACTAAAGTCAGTCAAACACTATCGGATAATTGAGGGGTGATTTGGCCCAAGTTGGTCCCTTCTGGCAAACCAAGGTGAGGTCACAGTTGGCTGAAGTGGTCTTATAGGTCAGTTAAACATTTCTGGAGGTGTGTTGAGGAAAATCTGGTCAATAAACCGTTTGAGCCAAACTCATCTCAAATTAGGTAGAAATCCAAGTTTAAAGAGCTGAGACTGCCACCAATGGCGATCCATGGATTATGCGGAGTGAACAAGCTGATGAAAGAAATACCAGTGAAGTTAATGTAATCCATTATTATATCTGCATCTCAGGTTTTTACAAGAGACCTGAGACACAATAAAATTTACTAAAAACAAAAAAAAGTTCATGTCCAAATGGCCTACACTGCAAAAGTGGCTGCTCTAGAAATGGACTTAATATTTTTTTAATTTAGTCAAAATCATCTTATTTCAAATATAAGAATCTCTGACAATGTGGTAAGAATTTTTTCTTGACTAGAACTTTTATAACCAGAAAAACATTTTTTTTCTTCCTTTTTTACTACCTCCAAAATAATTTTTTTCAGTGCAAGACGAAGACATTACAAGAGAGTCAAAAGTGGGAAAATTCACAATAAAAACTTTGAAACTGAATCTAAATACTTTTTTAAAAATAAAAACTGTGTGGTCATTGAATTTTAAAAATCTTGCGGGATTTTTAAATCTTTAATGTGTTCTAGCCTCCATGTAGTAATTCAGCATAGCCTACGTTTATATGCGCTTGAATTGCTTCAAATTACTCTGCAAATGTGAGATTCTGGTGTGGGCGCTCTTGCAGTGCTGAACTTTTGATTGCTGCTTTATGTACCTCAGAAATGGGAACAAATGGAGCAGAGAGAGCTGATAAAGGTTGCGCAGTAACTTGGCAGGGATCCATCTGATTTGAAACTATGGAAAAAGTCAGAAACACACAGGAGGAAATGAGATTCTACCAAGTGGATCAATCGTATTGTTGTGGTCCATGTTGGTCCAAGTAGTTGTTTCTGAGGAGGTGCAGGTCCAGCTACATGTGGTTCCAAACCACAGCAGATATTGATTTTGTGTTCAAGCACAAACCACTTAGCCATTTTCAAGGTTCACATGATGGTTGTCACACTTATCCTGGATCTGTTTGGTGTAGTGGTACTTGATCTTTAAATATACACGACAAGCAAAATTCACTTGAATGCTGGAAATAATTTAACCCTAATAAGAGGTTGCAATAATCTCAGCCTCCATTGACCAATAAGTTGATGTACAAGACAGAAGTCCGGTCATGGTATCATTTTAAGGCTCAACCAGATCTCCAGATGCTGTTCTTGTTGGACTTCCTCTCTGTCCATAAACAAAGTTGAAGGCCAAAACAGATTCTTCTTGTAACTTAAGCAGTGAAGAATGGATGATGACTCCAAGCCTGGTAGGGTGAGCCAGACTGCAGCACTTCTGTTCCCAGTGGGACCCAAAACTTGGAGAGGCCACCAGAAATTGTTGCAACACACCTTCTGATACAGACTTGTAGATCTTAGTGGGACTGAAGACATCTTCCTCTGAAGATCTTCCTTATTCAGCTTTAAAGGAAATTCCAACCAACCTCATAAAAGCTTCAATCCTCCGTCTTTTTTGCCCGTTTGCCACTGGCATCATCCAGCTCTCAAGTCTGAGAGACGCTGGAGGAAGGTGAGGGGGGTCCTTAGCGCCGCGCGAGCACGAGCGCGGAGCGGGAGCGCGCGTATAGGAAGGACGGGGAGGAAGGAGCCGGAGCAGATCAGTCGCCAGCGGAGCCCAGGACGGTGGATGAACGGAGCAAGAGCGCGCCTGTCGCCCTGGTCGTTTTCTTTTTTGCGAACAGCAACTGAAAGCAGCGTCCGGCCGCCCCGAACCGGCACCGACAATGATGCTCCAACTGCTCCACCTGCTCGGAGTGCTCGTCTGCAGCAGTCAAGGTAAGAGCTGCGAGCTCGGGCACTTTGTGGACAAGTTATATGGCAGGCGGAGAGAAGTGGAGCAGAGAGAGGGCTGCTTGTTTAAGCGGAGCGCGTTTGGTAGTTGGAGCACGTCTTGGAGGGGCCAGAATGCTCTCTGAAAAGGGGGATTATGATGGGGGTCCTTTTTTTTTTTTTTTTTTTATAGGGGTAGCCAAGCTGTTTGGATAAAAATACTCGTGAGAGAAACTGTCCCGAGTTTCTTTTACATTTCATAAAGCGCTTTAATTTGTTTTTTTGTTTTTACAAATATCCATCTTAAACTGGCGTCACATAAATATTAATGACAGATTGTGATCTGTTTGATCAGACCCCCCCCCCCCCCCCCCCCCCCCCCCCCCCCCCCTCTCTCGGTGCATGTGTTTTCAGCTCTGTGGATGGAGATCTGTGTGAAACATCTTAGCTGCGTGTCTGCGCGCATCCCGCGCGCCGGCGCTGGTGCATCTGCGGCGCGGCACCGCACGCACGGGAATGCTCGTGAAAGTTTGGACACAAGTGCCGTGTTTGCGGCATTTCAGCGACACTTGAGCGTTAACTGGGGTTGTCGTGCGCGTCGTCTTCGGCGCACCCGATCCGGAGGGCTTGGGGCCGAGCGCGCGAGCGCGCGTCAATGAAGCCCGCATTTGCGTTTGTTTCATTGTGTTTTAATTTTACTCCTGGTCAGCGATGCGCGTCGCCGGAGGCAGAGCCGTGCGTGTGCCGACTGCGAAAAATCAGCCAACTCCTCCAGCTGCGAATCCACGAAATTCCCCTTTCTTTGACAGAAGAGAAATCAGTTCATGATACCGAGAAACATTATTGCGTCGGGCTGAATTATCCGCTCTCCTTGGCTTAAATTTTCCACTTTTTTGGAGCTAAGATGACTCGTGATTCGGCAGCAGACGGGGGGAGAGTTGTAGATCTTTTTTGCAGGGCGGCCACACGGGCTTCCTGGCGCAAAACGGCAGGTGGGGGTAGAGCGCTGCAAAGTAGTGCCAAGAGTGAAGCTGTAAGCCACTGGTCCTTGAAGCATGTTGAATGCAGATACAGTTGTGCCAAGTACCCTGGAGTCTCCAACGGAGGGATGGGTTCCGACGGGAAATTAACACATTTTTAACCCAAATCCTTGTCTGAATGCTGCCATTACAAGGAGACTCATGATCACTGTGAACATCTTTGCCTTAAGTCAAGTACATGGGATTTTTTTTCCAGCAGTTTACATTTGTGCCTGAATAAAATGCTGTTGAACAGAGATGACATCCTCCACATTTCTGAAGTGACTGTAGTGCTCATATCTCAGCAAGTTAAATCAATAAATAGAAACTGTTGTGGAGTGCAGGAAGAGCTGCACCGTCTCTCTGAACTGTACCTTCATTTATTTTTAAATCTTGAGGTCACACAAAAAGACAAACTAGTACTCATGAGTCTTAACTGGAATAATCATAGCTTTATTTCTTACCATTTGTTGCCATGGTGTTGCATCACCCCACCCAACCAATTTCCATTCTTATCACTTTTTTTCATGATTGTAAAAGTCCATGCAAATTGATTTAGGAGACGATGTCGTCGTCTCTCTGTAATGTGGATAAAAAGGCTACTTTGGAGCTGAGGGGGATGTTAGCGGAGTCGGGGCAGGATGCTCATCCCACAGCGTCTTTGATCACCGCGGGCCTTGGAGCAGCCACTTATCCATCAGTGAGAGAAATCCGAGGTTTTACATTAGCTTTCCCCGACTCGGCTACAGCAGGTGTTACTCACGTGTTTAGTATGGGGCGTTATATGCTCACTTAGACGCACACAGGTCTCACCGATACGATGTTAAGCAACATAATTAAGATATTTCACAGCGTCTCTAGGCGGGAATGTCAGTGACTTGGGGTTTAAAAGATTTATGGCCCTGTGTTTAACTGTCTCTTGTAGTACATACACTTAGTCTTACATGCAGAAGAGACTCCCACGGTATTTGCTATTAGTCATGACATAGTGTTATACTTGTAGTCTTTTAGAGATACGTTCTTCGTCTTCAGAGAAATCTGCACCACTTAAGTTTCCTGCCATGCTGATAATTTGATCCTGGAACAATGTTCTACACAGCTCTTCACATCATGCAGCACCAATCACAAAGTCCTATTAAAGACATGTTAAACCATTCACAGAAGAAATGACATGTCTTCTTTTTCTTCCCTGAGAGGTGAAATTGATTGCATTATTTGATTAATAGACTAGGAAGGAGAGCCTATGTATAGAGGGCCAGTATATATATGAAAATGGAATCGCTCCCTCGAGGCAACTGCACATGAGACATCAATTTAAGGAGCGACGAGAGTCAGCAGGGCTCTGAATTGTACAAAGGGCAATCTTGTGTTATGGATATGCTATTCATTTGCCTGCAAGCCTTTGATTCCTCATGTGTGCCCTTTTTAAAACTCGATCTGCCAAGTTCAGGTCTCCGCTTTGAGTTTGTGCGTTGAATTTTTGACAGGAGAATAATGGTGGACTCTAAACACCTGGATGCCTGGAAAATCTCAGCGAGCACTTGTGCTGCAGGACTGAAAGAGTTGTAACTTTTAGATATCATTTCCAACACACACGCTGGACTAGTAAATGAATAAAGAATGGGCTTTGATTATCTAAATGCTTGGTTTGAGCAGTTCCGGCATGAAAAAATACAAAGTAAAACACACAGAGTTCCTTGGACAGAGCTACAGGCAACGGGCCAAGAGTCTCAATTTAAACTGTTCTTTGAAGAAAACGGATCTGAGGCGCTGCAAAGCGGCCACAAAAACATACACAGTGACCATAATGAGGCTCAGAAATGACCACCGCCTGGTGCACGTTGACCAGAGACACGGTCTCCGGTCTCTCTGTTCCTCCAGGCTCAGTGATGTCACTGTAACATGAACATGTGGCCTGGTGGGAAAACAAGCGGTCAAATGAGTTGTAGCGGATGTAACGATGAGCCAGTAAACCACTTAGGCTGCAGTAGGAGATATCTTGTGGAAAGAGATCCTAATGTTGTCAGGCATTGGGGTGAGTTTGGGTTTTTGTTGGTGATGGGTAAATTAGATGAGGCAGCAGATATGATTTTAGACAGTTGCTTACCTTTTTTCTACCACCTGTGAGGCTATCGGAGTTGATGACAAATGGCAGGTTGAGTGATTTTACTTTCTCTTTTTGGAGCTTTTTTTGACTTTTTGGACAAGCATGCTGACACGGTTGACTCTTCAGTAATGAAATGAATTAGGCTGAAACTAGAAGTTTATCTATTTGGTGGTGATTCCCAGAAACCATTACATGCAAGAGTTCAGTGTCTGGCGTACAGAGACTCCTTCATAACAACACATGCTGTTTATATTCTCCAGCCCCTCCTGTAGTGTTACCTCTCTGTCTCCAGTCTGGAGTATCCTCCTGGAGCTATGTCTCGTGGTCCAGCAGTGGCATTAAAAACGACAAATTACTGCTAAAAGCATGGAAAACTGTTGGGGGGGAAAAAAATAAACAGGCTGGGTCTTGTCCTGTGAGGTGAAAGTGCCAGTTTCTCTTTGATATCAGGCAAAGTCCATTAACTTTATTCAAAAGCGCCACATTTACACTAAAAAGACCCTCTTATTGGACCAGTTCTGAGGCCCTCTGAACTGTTGAGCTCCCCCTCTAGCTGGTTTAGCCCAAGTTCTTGAAGCTTCTCTATTAAGCTGGTGAGAGAAGTGAGCTCCTGCTGATGTGATTAAGCTTACCTGTGGTAGTGTGTCCATTGAGATGTAAGTATTGTTCATGTAAAGTTGTAATAAATGTGTAGCATAAATGAATCATTTAGTAGAGAAGTGTGAGATATGACCCATGTTCTAGTCACGTTAACCTTAGCAGTTAGCCCCCTCATTATACAAACACTGACTCATTTAAAGGCTATTATGTTTATTCTTGACAGTATCCATGCTTATGACCTTTAGTCATTTATGTTAAGGTTTAAAGTATATTACACAAATGTGGTGACCACATACATTTTTATAAAAATCATCTTGTTTATTTAGTTAAAAATCTGACTCCCAGCTAGTGGACACTGAAAATACCCGAGACAAACTGAAAACAAGCTAAGCAATGATGGTGAGGATTATTGTATTTTGTTCCTTTTTTTTTTTTGTTTCAGAGGCTACACACACAAATACCCAATGTGGATCCAATAAAGTAGATTTGACTATCACTCATTGGTGGATTGAGATCTGGAACTGTAGCATAGAAGATGGACAGCCTCATCCATTTTCCCCATTCTTGCTATTTAAAGTCCTTTAACTCATGAATGCGGGAAAAATTGTGCCATCAATTAAGTCGGAGGTTCATGCCAAAGGGAAGAACTTTGGATATCAACCAGAAATATCAAATTAACCCCAAACAACTCAAAATTACAAAGCACTCATAAACCCCCATATGTAGCTTTGCCCTGAAGCAGCGAGTTCATGCCAACTCCAGTAACCACAGATGTTCCTGCTGTAGAAATGGGTTTTCCATTAACAAGTTTAAGGATGTCACTGTTGGGAATATTTTCAAACTGATAGTGAGTTCCTGTTTTTGTGATGCAAATGCTTTCTGCCAGTCTTGTTCTATTTTATTTGTTTTTTAATCACTGAGGTAACTAATGTGCTCTTAAGGGAGTCTGTCCCAACAAGAAGCCAAGAATAAATTAAAAAAAAAAGACATCAGTTGGGGTCCCCATGCAAGTAGAGTTTGGCGTTGCTCATGAAATTTTACATTCTGAACCCCAGAAAGGGAAAATTAGAGCAATGTGAAGATTTATGTAGAGAGAGGACGAGATTGTTTAAAAATTCATTCAGTTCCAGTGAATCTGATTGCATCTGGTTAAATTGCATTGCCAGAGATTGAATCAAATTGCATGTAGCTGCACTGTGCCAAAATTAATAAAATGCAATTGAATCCTGTCGAGTGGGAATCAAATTAAGCCCGACTGATGTGATTGAAGGAGGCAGCTGCAGCAGGTTGCCGTGTGCACCTTTGGGCTTGTCGGCTGTTTGACGTCCGTTCTCCGCCGGCCAAGCAGGAGACCCTTTGGCTCCTGCTTCAGTCCGTCCTGCCAGTCTAACTAGCAGGCTAATAGGCAGGGCCAGGATGCCGTGGTGACAACAGAATGAGTGGGCCTGTTGGCTCTCAGCCACATGGGGTGGGGGTGGTCTTACTTTCTTCAGTAGCACAAGCGTTCAAACTTCTGGCTGCCTCTCCAAAGCGCTTCCTCTCGGGGGGATGCAGCACTGTTGGTGTGGGGTTTGCTTTTTGGTTTGCCCACTGGCAGGCACGATTAAATGAAGAGCGAAGGGATCAGAAGACATGGCAGCAGAGTTTCAGAACCACTCCACTTTGTGGCATGCATTTGGAGTGACCCACTTACTCTGTATTAATAACCACACTGAAGCCTTTGGGTTTGCTTCACAGTGTGCTGACATGAGTCATGTTTGAAATTTAATTGCAGAATAATTTTCATGCTATAATTTGCTGAAAAACAAAACTGAAGCAGGCCATCTGGTTGTCCCGTCCCGGTTGGGAGGATGTGCTGCAGAGCATTATTTTTATTATTGGAGCACTGGTTTGTTGGATAATGGTTTCATTGAGTTAGATCAGTGTTTTTAGTTTGTATTGCTCACCTTGGAAGTGGATGCATGTGTTAAAGGGATGTGAAGGTGTAAGTATTCAAATAAGTGCTAAATTAACTGTGATCTTTGTATGTGAAGTGTAAACTTGAAGGCACACTAGTATGTGGTGTTTTTTTGTTTTGTTTTGTTTTTTTTGCACCTATAATTAACACCAACAACAATGATGTGCAAGTCTGAAAAACAGGCAGCCATGAAGGACTAAAGTAGCATGAAAACTGTTAAATGCAGATGGTCTCAAAGTAAAATTAATGATTTTTATCAACAAATTATCTGTTTATCATGTCATGTTGTTTTAAGCTCTTGAACTGTTTATTTCACTTTATCCTTTCATAGTTTCTTTGCTTCTTTAGAAACAACTTATCCAGTAAAAGCAGTAGAAAAGGCTCAAGTAGTAGGGAAGAAAAATTCTTCCTAAATGTTTTAAAAACTTTAAAAGGGGATATATTTCAGAACAAGCAACCATGTAACTTTGTTTGTGGCCCCCTTGGTCTAAAGTAATTCAGTGAGGTTTTTATTCTCTATCATCCAGCCTTCCCATCTTTATCTCGAGACGCAAGTTGAACAAAAGTGAATAGATTTCACTAGACATGTGTCTGACTGGAGTTGAGATGCTGATGAAAGTACCTCTGTTACTTTTATTGTATTTCTTAAGGACTTTCGCATGTAAAAACTTTACACCACTGCCTACATGAGATGTAGGTGCTTTGAAAAAAATATTGCAAAATCCTGCTAGAAGCTGAGCTAAGAGGGGTTTGGATGAATTTGGTTCACATTAGAGGTTAGAAAGCAGATGTACACACACAAAAAAAAGAAAACAAGTTATGTTAAGCTTTTCATAGCAGAGAGAGTTAGACTGAAAGGTGAGGTGGTGGACAGGTGTTGGATCACATCTGGACTGAGAAGGCAGTGGGTTGGATGACAGATTAACAGACAGCTGAAGGTTTGAACATTGAGATGCGACTGTAATGAAGAGGAGCCATCCATCGACAGCCACAGAACATCATTTTCTGACTACTTCCTGCTGGATTTTTATCAGTGGAGTTGTAGATGGTGAGAGCGACGGCGGCTGCTGAACCGAGTCCATCACAGTAATGGAGGAAAGCCAGATGTAGCAGACACAGAGTGGCTCATGCTCTTAAACCGTCATCCATGTGGTGAGGCTACTTAGTGGCTTTAATCTTGTGTGTTTTTGTTTGATAACCTTATTTGGAAAGATATTTGTGGGGGGAAAAGACCTGAATACTGAAACTTTGCAGTGCTGTTAGGAGAACATAAACACATGCAACTGTTCCAGCTCAAAGTTCAGTTCTTGCTCAAGTCCCATCTGCCATTTTTGTTTCACCTCACTGTTGCCAGTTATTGATTTATATCAACAGTCCTACATAAAATTGTGACTAAAGACACGATTGCAGGCCATATTTGGATGTCGGGGGTGTGGTGGTATGTCTCATTTAAGACAATTACACATCATTTTTAATAAACTCTAAGAAACTACAGACCTGTTTGTTACCAGAAACAACCCCGCAACAATGTTTAGGAGAAAAAAAGCAAAATTGGGGAAGATATTCTGACTAGGTGCTGACATTTTTTTAAGTCTTCACTCGTTGATTCTTGTTTATCACTATTTCACTGTATGCAAAATGCAAACTACTACTACTACTTTTACTCTAATCCTATCGTCCATGTTTTTCTTCTCTGCCACCTTCCTGTCATTTGTTGGCAGAAAGTGCTCCACTACTGCCACCAGGTGGTATGGAGTGGTAGTTTGCTTGTGAAGTACCATCTTTTGAGGTGGACATCATCATGGAGAAACAAAGTCAACCCTTTTACATGTCCAGTGTCTCAGGTTTTACTGGCTAAGGGAAACGTTGCTTATAGATGCCTAATCCTCAACGATTGATTTGTTTAGTTTTAGGAGAAAATATCCATGTTTTCTTAGAGTAGACAATGCCTTCATCATCATGGACATGTTTTCTAGGATACCTTGGTGAAGACTTATGCTCTTATAAAAACTAAATGTAATCTGGGTGAAAACTTTGTACTTTGAAAACTGTTTTGTGTCAGAATCTGCTTTTTAAAAAAAATGTTCCAAAATTGCCTTGAACCTGGGGTGCTGATTCAGGCAAAGTTTTTAAGAACCTTGGATGTTCATAATAAGAGTACCATGAACATTTCTTTGTAAAGATCTAGAAAATTACATTTTTACCAAATGAGGGTTTTTTTTTTTTGTTTGTGTTTTTTTGAGTATCATCCACTATGTCATCTCTTGGGGTTACGAAAGCTTCTATTTCAGTCTTTACATTTACGCAGAGTCCTCTCTGTGGCTTCTCTGAAACAACCTCTTGATGAGTTTTAACACGCACCATGAAGGCTAAGGTCTCATCTTTGAGAATTAGCAGTCTTTTTTTTTTTTTTCCTGAATGTCTCATTCAACACCAATTGATTTCTCAAAAAGAAATTAAATTTAAAAGTATACCTTATTTCTTCCTTTTCTGCTCATTTCTGTTCTGTCTTTTTATCTTAGTTTTTCTTTTAGTGTGCGATTAAAAAACGATCTGTGGTATTGTACTGTACTTTTTTCCTTTATTTCCATTCATCTGTTCGTCTGTTCAGACAGCGGACTCTCAGCTTGTCGTTCTGGTTGGATAATTAAGTCACATGGTGAGTGATTGGCTCTCAGGTGAATAGCATGATGTTCAGTTGCTGACCTGATCAGAGATCAGTCCAGCAGTGTGCCAATCACACTTCACAATACCAGACGGTCTTTGAAGCAGCGGCTTGGAAAGACCCCCGAGACTGTAAGCCCACTGGCACTTCTTAGCGCTGATAGGACCGGGTTGGATTTGCTAAGAAGTGATGCAGACACCATCATAAAAGGCAAATACAAAATCTCTATTATCAGTTTTCTTTCCTGGTGGTCAGAATTGTTCTTTAGGGAAGGCTGTGCTTGATGAAAAATGGATGAGAGGGTGATAGATGAGAATAGTTTGTGGGGGAGATGGATGAGAGCCACTGAAGATCTGGTCACAAAGCTGCAGAATAGTGACGCCAAACAGTTTTTGATTTCCTGATTTGCCTCTCGACGCCAGACGATCTTCAAACGGAATCTCCTAATGCATTGTGGGCCACCATGTGTTTTTCTTTCACTTTTCTTTCCATTTCTTCCTCTTTTGTGTGTTCGCTCCATCTTTTTGTGGTCCTCCCACACAAGTCTCATCACGAGTGTCTGTGGGGGGAAGATATCCTTTTCTCCCTGACGTGGGAAGCTTTTCAAGAAGCATCTGTGCTTAGTGTTATTTCCTCGGAAAGCTAATTATGCGTTTGTTGTTCTGCGGCTCAATATAGTTATTAACACCTATGGATTTTATGTTGCATGGAGGCTCTTAAACTACAGCACTCAAGAATTTTCAAGTTTGGCTGTTTCAGTGTTGCTCCATGAAGCGTGTTATTATCTCTCAAAGTTATAATGATCGTCTCGCAAGTGCTGATAAGGTGCAGCAGGCAAACTGTAGGCGTGTTTTTAATTACTCTGTATATCTACTATATCTGTGCAGCGTCTCGCATTCCTAGTTGGCCAAATCCCAAAGTGGGAACTTTGGAAAGTAGGTGGGAAGAGAACTACTCCAAAGAGTTCCCAAGGACATGTACCTCTGGTGTCCGTAAAAAACCAACCTGTTTTACTTCAGCTTAAATGAGATGCTGTTTACACACATGTTGGTACTCGGGGTCAATTAAGTTTTACCTCAAGTGCCCGTCTCAGTCCTTCATTGCCTTTGAAATCAGTCAGTCCCACATGTGGGACTCAGCACAGGATATTTTTGGATAGACTTCACTGTCCTACCTACTCAACCTCACCTTTCCTTTTGCCTCTGTGTTTAGAGGATGCACATAAGGCTGAACAAGGGACTCTTTATACTATCGTCAAACCAGCTGTTCTTCTGTGTTTCTTCGTTAACTTGGTGGCTTTCATGTTGTTGGTTTGTAACTAAAGGTAGAGCTAGATGAGGAGGGAAGTGGGAAGAAGCAGCTGAAATTTACTGGAAAGGCCCAGTGTTTGCCAGCCTTTCATGTGGACGTGTTCGCTCCAGGGCGTGAGTCTTAGGAGAACCTTGTGATCTTATGCATTCCCACATACTTCTGTGTCCAGGTTCTTGTTGAAAAAGCCTGTTTGATGCCAAACAGTAGCAGCATTCACGGAAAGGAAACTGGTTCGATGATGTGTACAGTTCACATCTCATGATTGAAGGAATGAGTTTAAAGCTTTGCGTTTCCGGCAGGTTTCCTCTTGAACGACTCTACCATTGCTCTCTTGTTAGCTTGAAATTTCTGTCATATTCAAACAAGACTTTCAGGACTTGGTAACAGATACAGATGAATTTGCTCAGAGCACGTAGAGTTGCAGCTAGGTTACGTCCATGGATTACTCCAAGAGCCGACATGACGTTTTATTTCAAGCTGCTTTTTCATCCGTCCTGTAACGTCTGGAGCGGGCGACCACAGAGATGATAGATGGTCTTGATGCTGAAAGCAAAAGCCAGAGCTGCGGAAACATTGCGGCACGGCCGCTCGGTCAATAAGCAGCGAGGAGCTTTGCTGGAAGCTGCAGCGGTGGCTGTGGCAGCCCTCTCCCCAAGGAGACGGCCTGAGCCACAAATTAATAGAGCGCTCCCACATGATCGCGGAGTTTCATTTGGAACCGTCACACTACATAAAGCCCCTCAGAAATGAGGAGTTCACAGAGGTCCGTCTCCACTTCCCCAAGAGTGCCCACATCACCTGTGCGATTGTAACACTCTGCCCACTGCTTCCACACCTTTGTGCACTTCCTGAAAAAGTCAGTCTTGCCCATGCTCATCCCGCTTCAATTACCACAGTGCATCGTCTGCTTTCTTCTTTTGCATGCTTGGTCGTGAGCACAATAGTCTTCCAGAGTACGTGCTCAGCAGTTTAATTTGTGAATGAAGCGCCATCCCTAGATGATAGCCATCTAGTGTTAACAGTATGGCAATATTGTGTAATTTCATCCCACTGTCCTTATTTATTGGCTCATGAGTTTCAAGAGTACCGTTGCTGCATCTTTTTCTCATTTACTCATTTGACAAGAGCATGAAATTCTTAGTGACAAACATGGCGGCTGTTGCGCCCCTGAGGCCCGCTTTACTTTTATCATTATCTTGGCAATGCCCGAGATTAGACATGGCTACCAACTCTCCTCACAACAGCGTGCCTCGGAGCCAGGATTAACGCGATGACAAATCACTCAAACTCTCCGGACACAAAACACGCAGCACTGATTCATACATCTTCACAAAGTCCACTTAATTAAAAGCTGGCATAGAAGATTTGTTTGGGGTTTGGCGTACTATATGGAAATATAGTATGAATAGGAAGATTAACCCAGTCATGTTTTGTTTTAGTTGAACAGAGTATATCGTTCTTTATGCCTGGTTATTTCAGATACTTTAGGGACCATGAGACAGATGTGTAATGATGAATATCTCCTCCAGAGCTGGCCACCACCTTCTTGTGATTTTGGCTTTTTTTTTTTTTTTTAATATGTATCCATGACAACGGAAAGCTGTTTACATTTGGAAGCAGAAAACTACCCACCAATCAGAAAAAGACCCAAGAAAACAGGTGTGGCTTAATGTTTGAGTGAATGAGAAGCACTTTCAAGAACCAGATGAAGACGAAGCTGTCCAAGTGTGAACCGTATAGCAAAGCAGAGATGGTAACTGATGTCTGAGAGCTCGGTAACTCGGTGACTTTGAAGACACTTTGGAAAGACAAGTTTTTTCTGAAGACAACACTCCTTTTAGTTGCATGAGACAAAATTATACAGTTGATTTTTGTTACACCACTAAGACTACCATCTCATGACTGATATCAAGACTCTTGGTGTTATTTATTTTTTTTCTCCTTCTCTGGAAGTTTGTCTGCATCTTTAAGTGGTCAGTATAAGCCAGTGTACAGCAGTGACCTGAGGCCCGACTTGAATTTATCCTTCAGAATCGACACTTGACTCAAACTTGTGATTTTGTGATGCGCAAACAACCTTTAGTATTTAATTTTTTCATTGTGACTTTCTTGCTGGAATGTGGAACAATGTTGCAACAAAATCTACACTAAATGCTGTTTTATTTTTGTGATAGTTTTGGCTACAAAAAGTAAGAAGTAATAAACACTGCCGGACACATCTACAGTTGACGAGTCTAGAAGATTTGTTAAATTACATCTGACACTGAGTTAAAAACTTAAAGTGGATTTTAAGCAGCAAGAGGGCACAACGGCGAATATGGGATGATAAAACATTTTATTTTCCTTGTCTATAATTAATGTTCCCGCTCCATCTTCAAGAGCTTGTTTGTGTTGTACATCAACGCAGAATAACTTCCCTTTCAATTCCTAGTGCTCCACAGAAGAGCTGACATTTTAGCTGCTTGAGCTCACTGAAAAATTCATCCGCCTTCAGTCCTTAGCCACTGTTTGCATGAAGTCCATTATCTGTGGAAACACAAAAATACAACAGCACAAAAATGAGGAAAAAAACTGTCCTTGAACTGAGATCAGTAATGTGGTTCCAAATGCTTTTTTTTTTTCTTTCTTTTTTTTTTGCCTGAATACATCCATGTAGTTGCTTTCACCGCTTCAACTGTTGCTTGCATAAACACAACTGCAGGGCTGGTGAAGAACGCAACATCTAAGTCTTTTTGTAATCAAGGACAAGGATTTATCTTGTAGTTGATTTTTCTTTTTTTCCTCTAGGGCTCAGTGGGTCATTGTTTCTATCTTCTGCATCTTCCTCACACCAACCAGCTTCTTATCCTCTTTTACCACATCTACAAATCTCTTTGGTCTTTCCCTTCTTTATTCTGCCTCACAGCTCCAACTTACTCCAGCTTATTCTCTGTTGCTCCCATCTGTGTCAAAAACATCTCAATCTAAGCTCACTTTTTCTTTGGTACATTTAACCGTTGCTGTTTTTCTCTGCTTGTTTATAATCCTGTCCATCCTAAACATCCTCAGCGCCGCTTCCTGCCTCCTGGTCAGTGCTGCTGTCTTTAATGTGCACGTTCTGGTCTCTGTACCATCTCGTAAACCTTTGTTCACTCTCACTGCTACTCTTCAATCACAGAAGGAAGAGTAGCAGAACAGAATCCGATTTTTTTTCTTCTTTTTTTCTCTCCTTTGTACTTTTTAGGGTTTTTTTTTTTTTTTTTTTTTTTGTTTTTTTAAATAGAGATCAAGTCTGATTCTGATTTTCTCAAAGATCTGAGCTGTCGAGTTTTTCCTGAATCCTGACTTTAATAATCTTTGTACGGTAGGCATAATCAGCCACTGAGACTAGATTTGTGCTCTGCTAGTTTCATTTATTGTCACTTTGCCTTTTTAAAACCTCCTAAAACAAGCTCAAGTGGGTGATCATTTACTTCTTGAATTAAATTTATCCTGTGTATCTTCTTGGTCCTCAATGTCAAATTTTACTTGACAAGATCCAAAATTACAAAAAGGAGAAATTCTTCCACATTGAAGACTTGTTATAGTTAGACTTGAGAAAACAAATGAATTTCACTGATTTCCCTTCCAATAAAATTTGGGTTTCTCTGCTGTGGACGGGGAAAAAATAGGTGTATTAGCATTTTAATCTCATTACATATTTAAATCTGATTTAGAAATAGACTGATTCAGGATAGCCAGTTTAGTGGGGTTTTTTTTTTTTTTTTTTTCCTTTTTTTTGTCTTCAATGCTTTCATTTGTCACCTGCCTGTTTATGCTTCGATAATGTTGCTAAAAGCCTCCTCTCTTTAGTAACTGCCTAAAACTTCAGTGCAGCCAATTTATTTCAGGCTGTGTGAATGATAAAGAATCCCTCCGCTACCACTTTGAAGTGTGTCCTGTGTTGTTTGCCAGAGATACTGTTGAGTGCAACAATTTCCACCTCACTGCAGACTCGCCTTATTGATCTATTGTCTTGGAGTGTAGCAAACAATTTTGCTTTACTCCGTCTTTGAATATGGTGTTTCTTCTTCCATGAATAACTCGGCTTTATGAATACTGATCTCAGCTACTTCCTCCCCAGCTATTTTTTTAAACAAAAAAACAAAGAAAACAGCAGGAATAAAGTCTTTAAACAATCATTGTTTCAGTGAAAATGAAGTCTGAGAGGGTTTGAAGCATAGTCTTGCCAATGATTAGCAACGATTGAAACGTCTCTCACATGTCACCTCCTGGCTGATTAAAAAGGACTTAAATCTGCTATAAGCTGTTAAATACATCGCATCAGTCTGTTCCTGCCTCGCTTGTCGTTTTAAAAGCCACTGTGTGACATTTTTACTCTGTTCTGCTTTTAGTGCAGTCATTACATAATTGTTGACATGTAAAACCTGAGAAAATCTGGAAGTTGACACAAACGGGAGGTTAAGCTGAGCCTCCCACATACCTGCGCCGCTTGCTCTTGGACGGATGCTGAAAGGTCGTTTAATGGTTGTCTTTTTGCTGGTTTTTGATTTGAGTGATGTAACGGTGAGCTGGCGGGCTTGAAGGATCCGAGACGCGCGAGTCATCCGACTGTAAGCTGGGAATCAAACGCCATTCCTGCAAAGAGGTGCTAAAGTGGAAATTGAGTTATAACGGGGAGGGGCTGCAGGTTTGTGCGTGTTTGTGTGCATATTTATTTCAGGATTCTGCTTACGCTTTGATTTTCACTCTTTTGGGTTTTGCCCCTTCCTAGCTCGAGGCTCTGAACGTTGAGTGAAGATGCAGTGCCCATATCTTGCCTGCATCAGCAAAACTTTATGCAAAACACCACACAGAGGCTCCCACACACTCGAGATTCCTGGAATCCCACGGTGTCGTGTTATTCCCTCACTGCCGGCTTTCAGAAAAGTTTTAATTTAGCATTCAGCCGTGCGACTCGTGGCCCTGTGATGATGAAAGTTGAAGCGTGTCAAAAGCCGGACCTCCCAGCTAGCCGCCAATTATACTCCAATCATAATCTCTTTTCTTCAGAAAGTGATCATGAGGAGGGCTGATAGTCCATCAGCCGCTCAGAGGGAGGGACATGCAGCGTGCCGGTGCACAACATGCTCAGCCATCTGCAGCGTGCTCCTTACTAGATCTCCTGCGGGTTCTTGGGAGAAGAATATAGTAAGCTGTGAAGAATAAACATTTTAAATGTGTTCGATGTGTGGTCAACAGTGAAAAGCTCACCACTGTGTTCAGTGAAACATCTCAGTACGTGTTAAACCACAGTCCCCGTCTGGGAAGGGATGCACCAGTCAAAGGATTTTTAAAATCCCTGGATGTCATGAAACGGGTGCTGTGATTTGTTCGGCGAGCTTTGGGTATATTTTGGCATGAAATGCAAGATTGGATCCTCGGCTCGGTGTGCATCTTTTCCAGAACAGCTTGACACCTGAGCAGCAGGAACAATGAGCTTCTCTTGCCTCTGCAGGAGCTGAACTGGAAGTCGCTTTGGATTTCACTCCCGCTGCATTTCTGACACCCATCCTGCGATGCGCTCTCCGTCGCTGCTGTCAGGCAATGAAACAGTCTGCTTGCTCTTGAAATCCAACTTTTTACCTCCCAATGTTGAAACCAAACTTTGCTGCGCACCTCAAGAGAAATTCCCTGCATTTTAAAGTTTGTATAAAAGAAAAAGGCTTAAAGATTGAAAATTTCTTGGATAAGTCTACTTCAAACACAGAACTCTGAATGTTTACAGACATCGTCTGACGGTCACCTTTTCTGTCTTAAACAAGTAAGGTTAGTGTGAAAAGGCTGAGCATCAGTGAGAAACAGTGGGGTCGGTGATGCCGTCGCTGCAGATCCAGTGGCCTGACTGTTGAGCTGAAAGCTGCCAGAAGCAATGGCGCCACAGCATATGAACCTCAGTGGGAGCCAGTTAGAAAGCTGGGGGTGCGTGGCAGTGGGCATATGTGCATACTGGGCGGGCTGTGGAGTGTATGAAGATAACACTTAGCATGCTGACCTTCCAGTCAGTGTGAGCCTCAAGTATTCAAACACAAATCTATATTTGGAAACAGAGGGTTTGATTAAATGTTGACTTAAACAGTTTAGAGAGCAGTGTTGTGCAGATTACGAACAAAATGTTACATTAAGTGTTTGGAGGAAGTTTTAGGATCAATACATGACATAAATCCCCATCCTCTCAGACAAATGGGTCTTTATTATTCAGAGGGTAACGTGTTATTGTAATGGACAGCAGGAAGTGCAGGGGGGGTACCGCCTGCATGTAGCTCGTTAAAGAACATCTGATGGTGACGAGGAACCGGGGATGAAGATGATCAGGCTGCAGACTCGAGACCTGACATAAACCTGCAAACTCGTGTTGCTTTAGGCAATGTTTGCCATTTGAATCAAAATATCATCTGTGACTCGTGTATAAAAGAGCATCTTCATAATAAAACACTGAAGTCTGTAGGCCAATCACAATCAAGATGAGGGTGTTCCTTTGATCCTGTTACATGGTGAAATGACGGCTATTTTTTAACTTCTTCACTACTTATCATCGTGAAGATGTCTCCTGATTCGCTCAAATGACATTTTGATTTTAAATGGCGAATGTCGCTGAAAGCAGCTCACGTTTTCAGGCACGTAGGATCACACATCGGGGTAAGATTTACCGTTGGCAGCCAGACCCTTCTTGAAATGGCGGTTTTCTGACTACGTCTCCCAGGATCTGTGATCGAGTGGCGAACTGAGATGATGAGCCGTCGTTTCTCACCATCACAGCCAGGCATGTGGAGGGTGGAAAAATGAAATAGTAAAAGTTATTGGCTGTCCAATTAAGTTATAATTCTAAAGTTACATTCCAGTTAAAATCAGTTTATGATCCATTATTAAAAATGAGATGGTTTTATGAACCATCCCTAATGGAAAGTGCAGTAAATGGCAATGTGACATGGCGACAGGGAGGAAGGGCAGCGTTTTTGGTAATAGTTTTAATGCAGGTTTCCTCAAAGATTAAGTGTTAGATTTAGAAATTTAACATTGATACTCTAAATATAAAAAGAGTGGTTTGTTGTTCTGTTTTTGATGTCATGGAGGAGGTTCTACTAATCCTGTTGACTGGATCACTTTTGTTTTCTTTGTAGCTGAAAAATTGGTGAAATAGAAGAAACCAGAAGGATCCAAATATGAGGAATAAAAGCATTCATGTTTATTCACACATGTTATGTCCAACACCGAGTCACTTTCCAGCAGCTGAAAAATGACAAACACAAGAGGTCGTGAACAATTTTTAGTTTCAGAAAAAAGATTTTTAAACAAGCCAGTCACATATTTGTTGGTTATTGCACAAATTACACCAATCTGACAGTAATGAATGATTCTTGTTTATTAACCATCGATTAACCTGCTGTCTGACTTTTTCATCTTTTTTTTGTGTGTATGGCCTGTAATTGAAATAAGAATTGACTTAATTTTATGTCCTACAACTTTATTTCCTGGACATTTATAAAATTTAGGTCTTGTGTGTTTTTGTAAAATGTTGGTCTGAAAACAGCTGGAAAAACTCTTGTAATATTGTGACCATATAAATGTAGGTTTAACTATTGATTGATATATTGAATGTTTCTTTTAGTTGCAGTTTGAATGCACCAGAGTTACTCTTTGCACTTCTTGTATCTAAAATGACTTATTGATCTGCAGAAAAGATGAATCTGTCGCCTTGAGCAATTTACTGTTAAATTTCACCCATAGTGACCCTCAACACACATTTTAAAGCTTTTAAAAATGAATGTGCTGCTGCTGCAAATACTTAAACTTTTCCACACTTGAATTTAAAATAATATTTTAAAAAGATGTTTGAATAGCTATTTGTCAGCTTTTTAATGTTTTCATCAGTTTATATAACATACAATTGGTTTCACGAGCAATTTGAACTCAAGTTTTGGAAATTGTAATTTAATAGACGGTATTATTTTATCATTAAATGTGAAATATTTTCCATAACTGATCATTAAAAATGACTGAGCCCCAGATGTGACCTGAGCCCCCCTCCCCTCGAGTCCAGCCCCGCTGCTAAACCGTAGCACATTAAAAGGTGCACATGCTCTCGTGTCCGTCATCCACATGATCATTTTCTTGTTCAGTCATGTAAGAGCGACGCATACGGTACGCCATGTGACTGTCCAGGAAGAATCGATGGCGGGTGCGTAAATGTCGAATGAGGGGATGCATTAATGAGATCTCTGCTCATCACTGAAATCTCTTCATTCATTTCCTTTGTTCAAACTCAGAGTGGAGGTCATTATGGCCCTCTTTGCATTTTTATTGCCTCATCACACAAATTAAAATGAAAAATAAACTGGAGATACTCTTCGCATACGTGTCGACCTGAAATATGTTATATCCTAGTCATAAAGTCGGCGCTGTAACATTATATCCTGGCCTAATTTGCGCTGGCATTGTGTGTCAGTAAGAGGGTGTTGGGCTTGGTGTCCTTCAAGCCCTCAAATCGCTTGTACAGTATTTTAGCGGGTATTGAAGGCGTGAGGCTGATGGCTCTATTTGAGCCTCCGCGTGCATGCACCCTTGTGCACGTGTATAGACCCGTGTGAACAAGTGATTTATGGGCTGTTTTTAATCAGGCAGGAGAAAATGTTATTAGACAGCCTTCTCGCGCTCTCGCCGCCTGCAAATGAGCCGGCCCCCGCTGCACCCTGGGAAAGCCTCTTGTAATTAGTTCTGGAAGTCACCTGTTACCGAGATGGAGGGAAGGACGGGAAGAGAGGATGGACTGAAAGGGTAAAAAGCAGATGTCTAAACAGACGAGGCAGGGAGGGGGAAACGAGGTGAGGGAGTTGAAGACTAACAGGATTAAGAGAAATGGCAAACTACCTCCAGCAGCCTTCATATCTGGTAGTTTGATTCATCCACCAAACCAGCAGCATCAGTGGTGCAAAAGTTAACACCTCCTCTTGAGACTTTTACTGTCCTAGTCAAAAATTGTGGTTGATACCAAGTACCCCCTCAGCTGAGTACCTGTGATACCTTGAAGTCAATTTGTTTACAGGTGCTTCTCATCGTTGTGGAGGGATTTAGGCTTGTTCTTATTCGCAGCGTTGCTTAACTTCATGGAGGGGTTCAGTTCTTTGGACTTATAGGATATAGCATTGAAACTGGGCTGAGGTTTGGACTTTTATGAGGCTAGTTTATTTTATTTTAGGAAAAAAACAGCCATTTGGATGCAGTTTGAAGCACGTTTTAGCCGCCACACATCTGGCTTCACGTTTGCTTTCTAGAAAACTCTGGTTTGTAAACGAGTTCATGACTTAGACGTATTCAGGTCTACACAGTGGGTGTGGGCTCTTTGTGGTCAGAAAGTAGTGTTTTGTTTCTTGTAACCTGTAACAGGTCTTTA
>JAOWBL010064588.1:0-21431 GCA_028564865.1 Zenarchopterus dispar
ATAGATAGATAGATAGATAGATAGATAGATAGATAGATAGATAGATAGATAGATAGATAGATAGATAGACACACATACAGGGTCATTCATTTATGAAATCTTGATTCTATTTTTAAAAATGAAAAAAAGATCAATTTAACTGCTTTTATAAGTTAGACCACCTTAGGCCAGGTACCAATCATAAGTCGCAACACTTAGATTGCTCTGAGCTGGAATTAAGTGTCTCTTGGATATTACATATCCATGATGTGAATAGGATGGCCATTCAGCCTTCTCGCGAATTGGAAGTTAACTTCCGTGTCATCATAAATCTTAGCGCTTCTTGCAGTTAACACGAGTAGTATATTCATGTATAATAACTATTTTAATGATAATAGTTTAAAACAACTAAATTTAAGTCTAATTTTCTAATAACGAAAGGCAACGTTTGCCCGTTAATTAATTGTCACATTAACACGAAACGTGCAGACTTGGATTGGTTCTCTCGACAGCGGCGCTAGTCGACACATTATATTACATGTACATAATATTCAAATGGAGCATTAAAAACAACACATCAAGCTAAAATGTTCAAACTATACCTGTGCAGATCTGGAAAAACTTGACATTTTTGTCAAAGCTACCTTCTCATCCTCAAAACATTTGACCCTTAGCGTGAGATGAGGTACGTTTGGTAATTTTGTCCGGTTGAAACACGATTTTGAACTTCCCTGTTCCTGCGGTGTCGATTACGTCTTTCCAAAATACTCTGGAATTAGTTAATGAATTAATTTCTTTCTTTTTCTTTTGTCTTTTTGTGTTAAATAATTACACACTCGATGTTAATCTGTAGATGTATTCCCAAACGATTTTACATTTTTTGTGTGTAGGCTAATCTTTACACTGTTTTGACATTTCATAGAAATAGATTTCATTACAGCAGAGGTAAAATATAATTTTTGTTTGTTTGTTTTAACAATGATAATTACCAATTTCGCCACATGTTTTTTTTTTTTTACAGAAATGTAAAACGTCTAAAAGATTACTAAAAGATAACATGTGTTTTATAAATTCCTTTAAAGCAATTCTAACCTTTTGGATTTTTTCAACTTTTTTGAGTCAGTCTTGTCATTTGATTTAAACCCAAAACACACTTTACTTCTTATATTGTACTATATTTTTATCAATCTGTCCAAACTTTCATTATCATCACTTTAGGATAATCTGTATTATGCCATTTGAAAATACACTCATTGTTAAATTGTGAGGCTCTAAGATATTAGTATACTTGTATGATTTCATTTCGTTGGATGTTATCAGTCAAATAAAGAAATATTCCGCCAAATAGATAATTTCCGGTAGTCTCACAACGTCACATCGACGTGTTTCTCCCACTTCCGGTCCGTTCTTCAGAGCGCGCGGGGAAATTTGACTGTAGACTGTATTTACAAATTGAAGTCTTAATCAAAGTTACTAAGTCTTCGGGAAGGCTGGCTTTAGGCATTTTATTCGTTTGTTGTTCAAAAACCTTAAGCGACGATGAGGACTTTGGAGGAGGTGCAGGCGACGCTGCAGACAGCCAAACTGAAGGAGGAAGATTTACAGCCAACAATCCAGTGTTTGTCATTCGGAGCAAATGTTTCATCTGCTGATTATTGTCTGATGGAGCTGGACGACACACTGTGCAAACACATCGAAGCTGGCCAGAGGTAAAACCTTAAAAATTAGTCGGTATGTCATAAACAGACCGATAGCAATAAAACACGGTTGTTCAGTTTATTATGCTTTAAGGTTACATTTATAATGTCATGACTGAATTAGGTGTAACGTATACAAAATTCTTGATTTATCTATAAAAAATCTGAAATCCAGTTTATTTTGTACGGCTGACTAATCAAGTGATCGATTATTAGTTGTATCAATATGTATATGTGTATAGCATAATGTATATGTATCATTACTTATATTACTTGTATAGATCAAAACCTGGTATAACTAAAAAGATTACTAAAATCAGTCTTTAGTGGACTGACACAAGATGCACAAGCAGCAGGATGGACAGATAGTAAATGGATCCAGAA
Source organism: Zenarchopterus dispar (assembly GCA_028564865.1). Taxonomy (NCBI): domain Eukaryota; kingdom Metazoa; phylum Chordata; class Actinopteri; order Beloniformes; family Zenarchopteridae; genus Zenarchopterus; species Zenarchopterus dispar. Next base: position 2,061 of record JAOWBL010064588.1, read on the forward strand.
ACACTTATTTTCCCTCTTGAACAGCCTTGTGATCCGGGGGGATAAAGATGAGCGTGCTGTGGTCTGCAGTGGTGACAAGACCTATGATCTAAAAATAGCTGACACATCCAACCTGCTGCTGTTTGTACCTGAATGCAGAACTCCAGACCAGCTCACCAGTAGCCAGGACAGCTCTCATGTAGCTCATGCTCAGGTATAGAAACCATACATGGATGTCCAATGAGCATATTTGTGTTGTAACACACACACTAGCATAAATGATTAGAAATAAGGGTAATCCTCCAACCTCTGTTGTAGATCTGGGGATTTTGTAATAGCTACTGGGAGCTAAGGAAACAGCGGCCTAAACTGAAGAAGCTGAAGAAGCTTTTAATGGAGAATCCCTATGAAGGACCTACCTTCGGAGGACAAGAGGAGGCCGCAGAGAACGGGGTGATTACATTTCACTGTGTAATCCTTGATGTTGTTTGACAGTAACTAATTGAATTATTTTGCTCTTTCATTAGTCCCTATAGTGTTCATCTGCTGTCTAGAATCTATTAGTCACAAGGACAGAAAAATAAGAGACAACCCATTTATCTCTAATTAGGATGCTGAGACATCCGTCACACATCTGTCATATGAAATATCAGTGTAGTGGTGCAGTTTCGTGCGCTCCCTCACTTCTGTTATGGTAGCTGATTGTAAATGGTTTACTCTATTGGCAGTACACGACTCAGGATCTGTTGGAGAGGATTCAGGCCAGTGAGGAGGAGATAAAGACCCACTTGGAGACCATCCATGCTTGTCAGATAGATGGTAAACATATTGTTATATTTCCTATAATTAATTGTTGTATGCTTGTGTGCTTTATTTGACATGCACAGATCTTTCTTCCCTCCAGGCTATTGGCGTGTGCTGGACTTTGACTATGAGATGAAGCTGCTTGGCCACGTGACTCAGCTGGTGGATTCTGAATCATGGTCTTTAAACAAGGTCCCCCTCCAAACCACTCTGGAGGAGCTGGCCCCACTGGAGCCCAAGTTAGTTAATCTATGTGATCCTAATGCATTACTGATCAACAAAGTGAGAAATGGGTTTATATAGTTTTAAGTGGATTTTAGTTAGAGAAATAGAAATGTTAGAGACATATCAACTTTACTGACATAAGAGGTTTATGACTTTCCACCGCTCTACTATAAGGTTGGTCACATGAGAACACAGCAGAGTCTCAGCGAGATGCAAAAAATAATGTCTTCCTTCTTATTCACAGAGAAATGATCGAACACTGCTTGAACTGTTATGGAAAACGCTACACTGAAAATGGTAAAGAGTATGTGAAAGATCCAGTTAGCAGAGTGTAACAATCTGGCTTTAAGTGGTGGTAAAATGTAACTCCAGACTGAAATATAAGCATCTTCCTTCTTCTGCACAGGCAAGGTTCTTTATGCATTGGATGAAGATAAAGTGTGTCGTGGTGTGGCTCTCATGCTGCTCCACAATGCTATCAAGTTTAACCTGAAGGAGTTTCAGGAGGTCTGGCAACAGAGCGTCCCAGAGGGCATAAGTACAAGACTGGACCAGCTAAAGGTACAAACTGCACTGAAGTTCAAGAGAGAACAGGAGAAATGAACACACAAAGGGTTGATACTGTTCATTTAGCAGATGGGAGCAATGTGAGATTCACTGTGTGGTCCAAGAGCTTACTAATCCATCAACCGAGGAAGTTGGGGATGTAACTAGCAATCTTCCTGTTGAAAAATAATTGCTGTAACCTCTGAGCTACAGGTCCCAGCATTGGTGAATAACATGCAGATGTGGACAAATTTTTTTGTTTTGTTTAAAGCAGTCATCAGTGGAATAACTTGAAACTGACTAAAGTTAGTGGTATCCATTATGGCTTATTCAGTGTTTAACATAAATTAGATTTTGCTTTTGATTTCTGAATCAACTGGATATTTTACATAATGAAACAAATTTTTGTTGATTTTTGTCAATTTTTCAGGGAGTCGCTCTAGTGGATCGCACCTCCCGCCCAGAAACCATCAGTCTGCTGCGAGTGGAGGACCTCCCAGAGGACACAATGGAGCGCTTCAACCATCTATTCACACTCAAAGAGAAATGGACAGAAGATGACATCACGCCATACATACAGTCAGTGTCTCCTGTTAGAGAAATAAAACCATAGAAGGGCGTCATCATGCGTGTCACCAGGTTTCTGATCTGGTTCATGATGGTGTTCTTCCTCTTCTCCTCATCCAGAGACCTGTGTGGAGAGAAACAGACCACCGGAGCCCTCCTGACCAAATACGCTCGATCCTCAGTGCAGAACGGCATTAAGGTGTTTAACTCCAGAAGACCTGTGGCTACATGAGTACAACAAATTTCAAAGCAATAAATTTACATTTGGAAATGTAGGCAGTCGTGTGTATGCCCACTGTTGACTTTTTTTTTTTTTTTTTAAAAACCTGTTGTAAACTTGTGAAATCTTTTCTTTCTGTAATTAGCTTGCATAATATTTAAGAAATAAACATTTGAAATCCAAATATTCAAAGGATCTTTGTGGATTTTGAGGGTTTTTATTTTGTCAGTTTAAAAAAATAGAATACATGTAATTAAAAACCTCTGATAATGTTACAAAACTGGTAAATTCTTTAGTCTCATGTTGGATTTGTATTATTTTGATTTAATTGGCTCATAAAATGAGCCAGTTAGCAGTTGCTGTTGTGATGTTTGTCCACAAGGTGGCGATCTACGCCGATAAATGGTGCGCATCAGCTAACACTAGACCATTCCGGCCTGTTTTTTGCATACAGCTGACAGCTCAGGCAGTCCAGCCACTTTTATTTTTGGCTGTTATCGCACAATAGCACTTTTTTTTTTCTTGTTCATTTTCAACATCAATACTCATTCCTTTGACTAATTTTTCAAACAACAATTACAAAAAGATTTCCAAACAAGCAAAACTCTTAAGCTTAATGCATTGGTCTGTGAACCACCACACAAACTGCATGCTGAGGGTCCTCCCCACTCAACTGTGAGGGTGAGTCAAGGTTTCAGTTTTGTTACTGTTGGATGAAGGAACTGTTCTTGGTTCTCCAGAAAGAAAATTAGGGTCCAAATGCCACAAAGTCTGCTGAGAGCTGTTCAGAAACCCTTGAATGTCATTGTGCTTGGCAATACAATCAAATTAGGAGGTTAAGTCCTATGTGGTGGGTTCAATAATACACAAGTAAGCAAAGTATAAAAACAGGTCTCATAATATATGATGTAAGTTAACATCAAGGGCAAGATGATGCCAGAGAAAAATGACACATTAAAATGCATAGTAACTATTTTAGTTATCTGAGCTATCTTTGTTGAGAGAAATTACTGCAGTGGAAAGAAGCCTTTATTGAATCTGCGAGTTCTGAATTTGATGGATCTGTTACATCTATCAGACAGAAACAAATCAAACAATGACCTAGATGAAAGCAATGTTTATGTTTTTGGCTCTGGGAAGGATATAGCTGTACGCAATGTCTGAGGGAACGCGAGAGAACAGGAAATGATTTTTTCTGCCATTTTCATCAGTCTCTGGAAAGGCTCTTTGTCTGCTGCTAAGCATCTTTTGTACGATAACAATACAGTAAGTTGGTACCCTCTTGATGGTGACTATGTAGGAGGTCACTAGCAACATTTCACTTAGGTGATTTTTCCTGAGTCTCCTCAGGAAATGGAGCTGCTGGGCCTCCTTGATTATGGTTATGGTGGTATGAGACATCGTTCAACACCTGAATGCTGAGAAACTTGAAAGATTTTACTTTCTCCAAACACTGTCCATTAAAAAAAAAAAAAAAAAAAAAAGAGTCTGGAGGTTGTGATAACTCTATGATCATTTCTTTAGTCTTAGTGTTCAGGATAAGTTTTTCAGAGCTCCTGGCTGTAGGCAAATTCATCTCCACCTGAGACAAGTCCCACCACAGTGGCATCATCAGCAAATTTAACAACACGGTCAGTGGGTATTACTGGTGATCAAAGACACAGTGAGAAAAAAAAAAAAAGAGTTCAGCAAACAGTGAGACAGTGCTGAGGGTGATGGTGGAGGAGACGTGGGAGCTGATACTGACAGTGCAGTTTCTCAGGAAGTCATTTATCTATCTGCATGTGAGTGAGGTGAGACCCAAGGCCAGTGGCTTATCGATAACAATGTCAGGTCTAGGCTTTTAATTATGACGTATGTATATGTATACATGTGTATTATTTATATAATACATACATGTAATTATATATACATAATTTGCCATCACCAGTAACCTGTGTGTCATAGGAATAGTAGGAATAGTGATTAGCGCCGCTCATTTACTGCAGAATTCATCCTCATCATTTTTACCCCCCTATTCCTATTCAGGGTCATGGAGGTCTGCTGGATGTCTTTAGGTGAAAGGCAGGTGTACACCCATATTCAACAAAGGACCACATATAGACTAACAAGCATCTAAAGAACTCCACACAGAAAGACCCCTGCCAAGAGCAGAACCAGGAACATTCATGCTGTTAGGCTACAATGCTAACTACCAACACAGGATGCTGCCTCAGTGGAATCCATGTCTGATTATCTTATATACATCTTTTTTTTTTTTTAAGTATACTTTTTTGAATGGTACTCATTATTGGAAATATTTTGAAGGCTTGTTATTCTGTCAATCATTCATGGATGTGTAAAGTCACCCCAGCCAGCTAAATGAAACAGTATAACATGAGTTGTAAAACAGGACTTTGTTTTATTATGACACAGTTGTCCAAATGAAAAAAAATTAAAAACTTAAAATGAACTTCCAATGTTTATGAAAATACTTAAATTTCATGTTTTTTCTTAGCTTTTCTTTATTCCTCTGAGTTTTTCCACTGCAGACAGTCATTGTTATCAACAGTTTTCAATATCACCTCAGAACCTAGGCTAAGATGATGACATGAAACTGTGACACAATCAAAACTTCAAAAAGTAGCAAATACTTTACCAATCAATAGAATAATCAGTCTTTATGCAGGCAAACTCTTAAGTTCGATCAGACAAAGGTCCTTTATAAAATGGACATTTAAAGTGGCTGCCTACAAAGACCCTTATTTGTATGAAATAAATTCAGCAGAGCAGTTGAACATCTGGTACAAAATGACACTTTAAAGGCAGTTTTTTGCATTTTCTGGTGAATTTAGGACATGAAGGTATGTATTACAACACGTCAGAAGGCCACTTGTAACTTGAAAAAGGTTTAATTGAGCTTCTTAGGCCCATTAGGCCAGATGTCCATTGCAAGCGAGTGATTGTGTGTGCAGTCATATTGCTCCCTCTATTTGGTCACATGGAGGAATGTACTTTAATATCTCACCCACATCTGGTTAAACTTTACTATTTTTATGTAATAAATCAATACAAAAAATGAATTCAACCAAATGGTCATTGAAATATGTAAACTGGAATTAAACAAACACTTAATGGATAAACTAGTTTGTGATATGTTACGTCTACCATACTGTAACCAACCACACACAATCCTGCTTGGATTTTGAGTTTTTGAGGGACAACTCAAGAATAAAATGCAGCGACCTGGTTCAGATTTTGAGGATGTTGAGTAAGAAGAAGACAATTGTTGCTGTTGCACTGTTAAACCTGTGGAGAAAACTCAGGTGAAGCCACCGTACTGGCAGCAGGATGGGAACTGCACTGGTTCATCCAACAACTCTGTCTGAATGAAACAATTTTCTATCAATGATTGGATCACTGCCAGGCGTTGGACGCCCTCAATTGCATAAAGTTCAGATAAGCTCAATAATTTGACACGCTGCCTTCCCAACATCCCTTGCACAGGTGATAAACACACCTACTCGTGTTCCATAGAAAATGAATGAGATGTGTGCAATGCAAGCCATTTGTTTTATGCAACAGACATCTGGCCTTAAACTGTCAATTTGTCATACAGGCACCTTTAAAGTTGCCAACATTATTTCTCAGAACTTGATTTATTCCAGAATCCTAGTTCTCTGCATTCCCAGGATTGGGTCAGCTTCATATTAGTTGTGCGTGTGTGTGTAAAATACCATGATTTTCATGTTATCAGATTGTAGCAAGGACATACACACACAATTTCTAATCTCAGTCTGTACATAATACATTCAGGTGTAAAAGTAGATTTCATTTCTTGTTGGAACTACCACAACCATCCAAAGCAGAGGAAGGGAGCAGTGGAGGAAGGCTTTCATGGTGTACTCCGGTGGGGATGTGACCTTTTGAAAAAGGCTCTTTTTTTTGTGAAATTTTGCTTACATGGAGCTAGGGCCGAAGCTCTTCCATACAAAAGTTATATTGATATATGTTGTTGTTTGTTTCAGTCTGTCATTCACCAACTCCTTTCCAAGAACGCATTGCTGAAAAGACTAAAGAAATAAAAAAGCTAAATCACAAATATCTTCAGATTCATGTTGAATCCTCTGACTTGACAACTACTTCAGACATGCTACTATCTGAAGGGCCTTCCTTCTTGTCTGGGAGACTGAGTCGAGGTCTCTTAGAGGGCCTCTTTACCAGCGTTGGTTGCAGAAACAGCATTGGACTGTTCATGGGGAGAGTGATGGTGCCAACGCTGCAGTCTCTACAGTCTCTCCCAGTAATTTTTACCTGGGTTGCTTAAATAAACAAACAAACAAACAAACTTGACAGTTTTTTTCTAATTTTACAGTAGAAATGTGAATGAACACAGGTGTTATCCAGTAGGATAAATAGCTATGCTTCTTAAGCACATCTTACCTGTACTTCGGATGTGATTTTGCAAAGTTTTCATGGACAGCTGGGTGCCGACTGATTTCATCTTGGGGAATTCAAAGTCTGGCGGATCCGTCTGAGAGGCCACATGTCTCACGATTTGCATCACTGGACAACTGGTATTTATATGACATTCCTAAATAGTTTAACACAAAGAATAAGGACATTTTTTCCACTCATTATCGTTAACATGCAATGTGTCCGTGACAAGATTTTGGAACTATGCATAAATATTCTGTATGAATTTATCTTAAATGGTCCTGTTGAATTCGAATACTAATTAAATGGAAAAATATTTCCAAGTGAATCATTTCACTCGGAAAAATATCAATGTGTCTACTGTTTTTAGCTTGTGGCTTAACACCCCAATTGTTTTGCATATCTGATATGTACACACACCTCGATAACTCACCAAAACATAAACAGAGACTTACTCTTTTCCGGGCGAGTTTTGATGTTGACGTTTCTCTGCGTTGTTTTGATTTCTTGGTATCGTCCTGAGTCGTGGGTTTTCGCTTGAAAACCGTTGGTATGGCAGTTGGTTTCAGAATCCGTTTGTAACGAACTTTCCAGCCTAAAGACTCCTGTATAGCAGGCGCCTCCTCAAAACTGTCCGCAGTGAAATGATCGCTACAGAGTACAGAATACGGTGTTGGTTCCCATTTGTCCCTTGTTCTCTGTACTTGCTTCGTCCACACTTTAAGAAGATTTGGGTCTTTTGGGAATGAGAACAGACTTACATGTTCACTGGAACAATTAGAGCACCCAGCCGCCACGCAACGTTTCGGCATTTCTTCGCAGATATAGAGGCTAAAACAGCTTGTTTACAATGAAAGCACACGGACCAGCCGAGACGAAACTCACCTCATGACGTCATATCCGGAAACGAGGCAAGTCTCAGGATATCCTGTTAGCGATAAAGGCGCTAAATTTGAATTCACTTTGAAATATTTTTCCACTTAATTAGAGTTCGACCTCAACAGGACGAACTATATGGACAATATAAGATAAATTCATACTGAATATTTATACATAATTCCAAAATCTTGTCACGGACCCTTTAAATCAACAGGTCAAGATAGAAAAAAAAAATCCATGTACTATATTGTGTTGGCACTGTTAACCGTTCCTGCTAGCCGACCTCAGTCGTAAGCACAGGGGAGCTGCTCGAGCTCCGCGGACGAGCAGGTCGTATTTAAGACTCGCTCACAAAATGACAACAGCTGGTGGATAGACGACACGAACAAACTTCCAGCTAGAGTAGCCTCGGCGTTTTTATTTCCTTTACGGAAACTGTATATTTGTTGTAATCTAACTGCATTGTCTTTAAAACTTCCAGGTCCAAAGTCACTTTTCACAATAGCGCACCTCTTTCATTTACATGCCTCTCATCCGTCTGCCTGTTGGCACGCACAAAGTCCGTTAAAGGGACCACGGCACTTATATAACGGCAGAATGAAAAACCGTGACAAACGTAGGGTTTTTTTAAAGTAACGAGTATAAGCTGCAATGTGCCCCCGCCCTCAACACAAAAATTTCCTTCTAAAAGTGCTAAAGCTGTCTTCTATACTCCCATACATACTGTAAAGGCCATTAATTAATGGAATTTTACTTTAAGAGCTCATTTGGAATTTTTGGCGCTTTTATTTTATGATTTCCTGTAGAACCGGAAATGCTTTATTTTGACGGACACTCAACTATGTAATATAGCTTAACAATCAGCTGGACAACAACAAAGGAAAAGGATGATGTGTTTCGAGTTCAAACAGAGACAAACATAAGGGCTAAAATTCAGCAGCAGTCGAAAAGAGGAACAAGGTGAATTTATGTTTACTAAAGGAATTTCTGTATGAAATCAGTATAGCACATGCTAATTAATATCATCTGAAGAACAGAAAGTTATTTCATTTTTATGTGTGTTTGTCACTGGCTCTTAAGTTGGTTGAAGAATGGCATCCTGGAGAAAATTAATAAAGGAAACCATTTATAACCATCAGTAAGGCTCCCCTTTAGTCAGCTGGAAGCTATACATAAATATGCACACACAGACACACACACACACACACACAATGAATAATGAAGTGGAATCACATTCTGCATTCTAACAGGTTGTTAGACACCCTTCTTCAGTTCTCCCCTAAGCAACAGAAGTCTCCACTGTCCCAGCATGCTGACCTGCCTCTGAGTCACTTTCAACATCAACCACCTTTCAAAGATGGCAATGGGGTCAACATCATTGTTTTTCTATTGAAAACTGAAATAAGTGAGCTTTAAAAGGCTAAGAAATAAACACGAGACAACTCCAATAAATGCCAAATTTGACTTTCTTTCATTTCTGGTTGGGGTCACCTGGAATCAAGTAGTCTTATCTGAATTTTAAAAATGAAAGTTGTCAGATTATGATTAAAGTATGGTTTTAGAAGCCCAAGAACATTGCCCTCACAGTAGTCCTCCAAGGATGAAAGACACTTGGGCAACAAGCAGAAGACGGTGTCTTCCACACCATTTTGCTTCAATATAAATAGCAAAGAGTGAACATCACAGTTTTGTCTAACAGTAGAAATGTGAATGAACACTGGTGTGTGTGGAAGGAGGAGTGATCTCTGTTGTGTGTGCTTGAGGGTGGAGTGGTGTCCTGATGGGGACAGATCTTCATAGGGGGATGGAGGTGGCCTGTGGTCTGGGCTCTGATGGATAGGTGAGGGAGCAGGAGCACAATTAAATATTTTAAAGAACACATTCAGGTGGAAGGGGCCCTTTCACAGTCTCCTGATCCTGGGCACCTTCCACTTGTGGCTTCATATAATTTTACCTGATGTGGTACAAACCATCACCCCTGCAAGGAACTGCAATTCCTCTGGTTTCAACCTGGAAACTGGGATGGTGGTACTCGATACAGCACCAGTCAGCTCTCTCAGTAGGGAGATGTCAGGGTTAGTTAGACAGCCAATGGAGATAAAGTTATTGTGTATATATCTATATGCGTTTGTGTGGTGGTGTTAAAACAGAAATTTGTGTATCCTTTTCTCTGCCTACTGACCTCTATCTTTTGCATCACTCCACAGTTTTGTTAGTAAAGGAACACTGTGTTTGGATTCTGGATCCTAAATTTGGTCATACACATGTCCTGACATGACCTAAAGGGGTTGGGGGGGGGGGAACCCACTCACCCACTCCCATACATCTTGTCCAGACACACACAAGTCTGATGGTTTGTGGATCCCCCTTTAGTGAGCTTTAATTTGAACTAAAGCCTTTATTCAGCTGCAGCTGTGCTGTTGACTCATGTAGGAGTCTACATCGTGAACCCTTTGCTGACACCCTGCATTTAAAATGTTAAAAAAAAGAGCATTTTTTGTTGTACAATCAGTTATATTTTTCCTCACAACAATATGTTTTGACAAGTTGACTTTTATTATTATTCTTAGGGTTAGGGATTATTCAAAAAATGTTTCTGCAGTACTGTAATTTGTGAGTAAATGTTTCATTTTGACACCATGAACATGTATGATCACCTGCCCAGTCGCTTTATCATCAACATGACAGCAGCTCATCTATCATGACAGCAGTGGACAGTAGCTTATCGATGGTTATGCTCACGTGGTCGAAAGCCGTGGGTACGTTTTTTCTTCTAATAAAAGTTATTATTGTATAACAAGTACAATCACTCTAACCATATAAGATACTTGACTTATTAATTTACCCTCTCCAACCTCGCATTTTTTTACAACTATATATGCTGATATACAGGTTAACATCTATTTCCGGGTTACTATGGTTACATTTAGAATGACGTCACAAATATTGTCAGGCTGTGCTACGCGACCAAAGAAATACACCAAAATAAATATAAAAAAAAAAAAGAAAAGAAAAATACTTACATTTTCGTCACCTGGGGATTTGTCACGAACAGTTGGTACTGATCCCTCCTTTAAAATAAGTTTAGTTGCCAATCCAGCTTTATATTGCCCCAAGTTTGAGAAACAGTCTGATTCAAAGTGGTGTGAGCACACCACTAGGTTTTTCCCCAAAGTAGCTGGGACTTTGCCTTCGAAAATGAAGTCGATCCACAGGCACGACTGGTCCCCTGCTGGTGGCACGGAGTGCAGTGTTTTGTGCTGGCCTGTACATCCAACAACTGAGCACTTCAAATGCCTTCCAGTTTTGACCATGTTAATTAAATGAACTGCTGCTGGGGATGAAGACAAAACGGTAGGTCTTAGCGTTCAGCTCTGTGCAGCCAGACTGTGGAAGTCCAAATACGGAAATTCTGTTCTGGAACCGTATTGGTCATTACTGTAAAGTCCTGGTGTGACGTAGAAGCAGGATCTAAATCTGAAAGGCTGAATTTCTGCCATTCATTCTCACTGAGGCACATCCAGCACATTCAGAGGTGGTCTCAATCCATTCTTCCACTGTTTTAACTGGTTCTCCGAGGTTTCCAAATACAGCATGTAATGTTGTGTTTTGTCCTAAAACTGCTTTCAGGCATTTTACATGATCTAATGCTATCTAGAAGAATGATCCTCTGAAAGGGGTTTTTTTTTTGTTTGTTTGTGTGTGTTTTGTGTGTGTGTGTGTTTTGTGTGTGTGTGTGCTCATAAATAATTATATAGTCTAAACCTTGATCAGAAAAGGAAAAGGAAAACAGAAGTTATTTTTAATGAACTTGCTGATCATTTTTAGTTTATGCTAACTCAGCGTGGGCTAAAAGCTGCTGTAATTTCTGATTTTGTCAGAAGTTGAATATTTTTGAAACTGAATAGTTTTGAAGCCTCTTTCTCTTCGTACTGAGCACAATCATGTTGAGAAAGTCGATGGGAACATGGCCACCAATCTAAGTTAATTCTGGCTATCAGCTCCATCAGCAGTAGTTGTAGTTTTATCACTGTCAACAATATTATACTTAAAGACAAAATTTGTTTCTCTAACTTAGTAATTTGGGCAGGAATTAAAGAGTTTAAATGTCTTCACTGTTATTTCACAGGCTGTATTGAGAATGTATGTTGTGCAGTTCTTTGAATTACAAAATGATTGTTTTTTAAAATCAATCTTGTACATATGATAGGTCAATCAAACCAAACTCCCTATAACTCTGCTTTAGTTTTTATTTGATTTTCAGCCATTTCTCTTTCTCTTTCAAGGAAGTCTGAATGCATTGATGATTTATCTTCCTAGAAAGTGTATTTTCCTGACCCTGGTGTTGGTGGTTTTGTAAATCTTTCAGGAAGTCACTCTTGTGGGTGGCTAGATCAATGTGGATTTTCATTTTTATTTTGGCATTTTTTAAAAAAGCAAAATATACGTAATCTAAAATCTCTGATAACTTCTCAAAATTGGTGATTTATTTTGTCTCATGTTGTATTTGAATTATTTTTATATAATTGGCACCTAAAATGAGAAGTTAGCAGGTGCTATTCTGGTATTTGTCCACAAGGTGGCATACTACGCTCATAAATGCTGCACAACGACTTGTTCCACAGGTAAACAGCACAAAAGCTGAACGCTGCTTCACCATGTTTGGGTCTAACTCTGAGTACAGAAAGTAGGTCTGACCTGGGGGTTCTCGTTGGTTCATAATAAACCACGAGATCAGAGATGCATTCAGAGATTTATAAACAAACATCAGTATTTTTAAAGCGATTCTTTGGCAGACAGGAAGCCAGTGTAAAGATCTAAGAACTGGAGTTATATGGTCCACTCTCTTGGTCTTAGTGAGGACTGGGGCAGCAGGGTTCTGAACTAACTGCAACTGTTTGATAGGGAGACCTGTAAGAATAACATTACAGTAGTCCGTCTACCAAATATAAAAGGATGGACAAGTTTTTCGAAGTCCTGCTGAGACATCAGTCTTTTAATCCTTGATATGTTCTTTAGGTGTCTACTACTGTCTTAATGTGGATGTTAAAATTTAGATCACGGTCCAGAATCAATCCCAGATTTCTGGCTTGGCTACTGGTTTTTAGCTTCACTGCTTGAAGCCGAATGCTGACTTTTAAGCTTTCTTTGATGCTCCAAACACTATTATTTCTATTTTGTCTTCATTTAACTGAAGAAAATTTGAACACCAGTCACTCTTTAATTTCATCAATGTATGTGGTTAATGTTTTAATTGAGTTATTGTTTCCTGGTGAGATGATTATATAGATTTGTGTGTCATCTGCATAATTATTCATAATTTGAGCATGTGGGAGTATATAGATGTGAAACAACAGAGGCCTGAGAATTGAACCTTGGGGAATTCCATGTTACTTTTGTTAGCTCCGATCTTTAGTTATGTAAAGACAAAAATAAATAGTCCCTGTCTTTTAGATAAGACTCTAACCAGGTAAGTGATGTGCCAGAAAGTACCACCCAGTTCTTAAATCAGTCTATCAAGATGTTATGGTCAACCATGTCGATTGCAGCTCTCAGATCCGGTAAGACCAAGACTGAAATGTTGCTGCTATCCATACTTGAGCAGATGTCAATAAGGACCTTTACTAGAGCTGCCTCAGTGTTGTGGTGTGATGTGAAACCTGACTGGAAGACATCAAAACAGTAATTTAAAGCTTTTATAAAACAGTATTTTTCTATGATTTTACTAAGAAAGGGGAGGTTTGATACAGGCCTATAACTGTTCATAAGTGACCTGTCTAGACTATTCTTTTAAAAAAAAAGTGGCTTAATGATGGCTGTTTTTAGGCACTGGGTAGAGATACATGAAAGCAGAAATTTATTTACAATGTTTAGAAGATCTGAGCTCATACAGTGTGCAAAACTTTTAAAAATCCCTGCTGGCTGACCATCAAGCTAGCAGGTGGTGGAATTCAGGTGTATGATGTCATCCACGTTCTTATGAGTGACTGGACAAAACTGTGTCATGGTTTCCCTGAGTGGACACAGAGGCTGCACACATTTTTGGCAACGATATCAGAAAACTATAATTGCCTTGCATTCCTCAGCTCTGTATTATATGTGCTCAGTCTCGCTTTATAAATATCATAACGAACCTGTAACTTAGTTTTCTGCCACCTGCATTCAGCTTGTTGACCCTCCCCTTTTTCAGCTCTGACACATGTGCCATTTCTTCATGGAGGTTTGTTTTAAGCAACGATCACCTTCACCTTGATGGGGGCAATGGTATCAATAATACTAATAACTTTATCATTAAATTTATCTACAAGTCCATTCACCGAAGGTGAGTGGGGGAGGTGTGAGGAGTAGTTTTCAATTAAACATTTCACTGATATTTTTACCTATGTACCTATATTCACCTATGTTTCTTTATAATCTCTGCCTGGAAGTTTCTGTTAAGATGAATAAAGCTCTCAACGAAAACACAAGAATAATCAGACAAGGCAACATCTGTCACCATAACCTTAGAGATGTTCAGACCTTTGGACATTATTAAGTCCAGACAATGCCCTTTGTTGTTCATTTTTTCCATTACATGTTGAGTCAGTTCAAAATGATCAAGAACACAACACAACTCCTTCGCCCATATGTCCTGAGGGCCATCAACATGGATGTTAAAATCCCCAACAATTACACAATCAAAATCAACACAGATGATTGAAAGCGGTCCAGTAAAATCATCAAAGAAGGTTGAACAGTACTTAGTGGTCCGTAGAAACTGAGAAACAACACACAGGTCAAGGTTTTCCACTTAACAGCTACATACTCAAATGAAGAGTCTTCATTCATGTCTTTTGGTGCAGGAGGTGTCAAAGATATCTCCAGAATGATGTCCTCTCCAGACGTAGGCGGGGGCTCGGGCAGCCCCATCTCAAGGTTACCGCCGGGCTGTATCTTGTCCTCTTATTTTTGTTTCTCTCTGTCCTTGTGCAACAGAACTAAATGGTAACTCAGAACATAAAAAAGAATAGCTGCAAATAGCCTCACACCAGGTCTGTTGAGGCAGAAACCATCTGTCTTTAAAAAATGTCTGCGGTCCCAGAAAACACTGAAATTGTCAATAAAATTGAACAAGTACATGGTACACACACCTGGTAGCCATTTGTTCAGTCTAAACAGCCTGCTGAATCCCTCGTCTCCTCACATCGGTGGCAAATAACCACTAATAAACACTTCAGTATCCAGACTATTACTTGTATTAAACAGCTTCTTGAAGTCTCGATTTAACACCTCAGACTGCTGTTTCACAATATCATTTGAGCTGACATCCAGTATGAGGCTTTTTTTTTTACAGTTGGATGTGCAGGAAAAACATTTTTTTTCGTGTTCCAACTCACATTTGAATTTGTAATTCTTTGATTCAGAATCATTGCAATGAAAAAGGGAAAACTTTAAACATAAGACAGGCAGATTTGAAAAGTGTAAGCCATTTATTATCAGTAAGTTTTAGACCAAATACTTTACTTCCTTAAACCTGCTGAACCCAATTTAAAGAAAAGACAAAAAAGCAATAAAACTACATTTAAAGCATACAAAATGCTTTAAATGTAAACCCTGACATATGTGTGAAAGGAAATTAAGACATAAAACTATAGAAAACAGGAAGCACGAGGGAGAAAAACCTCAGTTAAAAAGGTTTCTGTCCAGAGAAGTTGAAACACCGCGGTGTGTCCACATGGACTCCATCCATCCATTTTCTATACCTGCTGAATCCCTCTAGTGGGTGACAGGGGTCTGCTGGAGCCAATCCCAGCCCATTTCAGGTGAGAGGCAGGGCTACACCCTGGACAGGTCGCCAGTCCATCACAGGGCCACATATATAGATGAACAACCATGTACATTCACACCTACGGGCAATTTAAAGTTCTCAGTCAACTTCACATACATGTTTTTGGACTGTGGGAGGAAACCGGAGTACCCGGAGAAAACCCACGCAAGCACGGGGAGAACATGCAAACTCCTGCCAGGCCGGGAGTTCCCCGGGCGCTTCAGCAGCCCACTGCTCCTAGTCTAACTAGTGATGGGTTAAAAGCAGAGGACAAGTTTCAATGCATTTCCTAAGATATGTACTGACAATATATGGATTATCCTTATCCTTATCCAACCAGGAACCTTTTTGCTAACTATGAAGCCACCGTGCTGCCCTCCACATGGACTCCTTTTGCTAAAAGTTCCTCATGTAGTATTTTATTTTAAGTTTATTCATTTAATTTAAAAAGCTTAGTATTGTCAAAGGAGTCACAATGTAGGTTCCTACATGAGTCTACAACACAGTTGAAGCTGAATAAAAGATTTTCTTAAAATTAAATCTTATCCTAGGGGATCCATAAATCCTCTGAACATTAATCAGACCTGTGTGTGGTGTGTGTGTGTGTGTGTGTGTGTGTGAGAGAGAGAGAGAGAGAGAGAGAGAAAGAGAAAGAGAGAGAGGATGCCTCACGGATATACAGGTGTGTGCGTTTTTTCTTCATGTTATGTCAGGCACATATGTGTGACTGAGTTAAGTATCCACAGACACAGACGATGTTTGTTCATGAACAAAACTGTCTGTGTGTGAATCAGCGTTATTGACACAGAAGGAAGAGGTCAGCAGGCAGACAAAAGGATACACAAATTTCCGTGTTTCAACACAGACACGCACGCACATACACAATAACTGCCTCTGACTAACCCTGACATCACCCGCTGGGAGAGTTGATTTATCCGTAAGTGGGGTATGAGCTCCCAGCTGCTTGTGTCTGCTGCAGCTGTTGTGATGATTTTCGTAGCACCCGCTGTGATTAATTCTCCTTCCTTCCACTTTTCTGTGACTTCTTCTTCCTTTTAATTCTGTTCTTCCCTTCACATCATCAAGCCTCGTGATGTTTCTGAGGAAAAGGGAATCGTCATCTTATCTCATCTTCCCCTTTTTATTTTAACTCAGAAGTGTCATTAGCAGAACTACAAGAAATTCCAGAAGAAGTAAATTAACTGTGTTGAGTTATGACCAACACTTAAATAATACTGTTTTTTTTTGTTTTTTTTTTTAAATCTGATCTTCAACTGTATATTTGAGTTCAGGGGAAATTCAGAGACATGGGGAAATTTAATTTTAACCCAGTTATTTTCAACTTCTGTGCTTGAAAAAAAATATCCCATTTCACTTGATCCGTCAAAAAAAAAAAAGAGTAAATACAAAAAATGTACCATTGTTGAGTGCCAGTGCTTAAATTTTAGTGACTAACAGGGTAATTAAATTATTTTATTTTATTAGGGACAAAAGTGTCTCTAAATAGTACAAGAGGTGGAAGTAATAAAACATGAACTGCTGGGTTGTGGCATACCACAGGATTTATTTTCACTCTAAAATGTGTGCCTTAGCTCTAGAAAGGTTGAAAGACATGTACAGAAACCAAAAATACATCAACAAAATAATCGCTTCTCAACACACCTCCTTTGATCATCATTATTGGTCACTTACTTTGGTTTACCACAGGTCAACGTTGTTCATACAGGAGAAATCTTTGTAATGTTTTCATCTTTAAGCCGTCACTTTCATAGGTCTAAAACAAACTCCATAATCATTATCATCCATTCTGCAGCACAATTATCATTAAGAACTAGAGAAAGTGTATTATTGTCATTTTCTTGGCTTTGCCTAAAATAGCAGCCCAGAAGAGAAGATTTAGTTTATTTAATATAATCCCTTCTTCTCTGCTAATACAATATTTAAAAATCACCTCTTAGCTTTATCATTTAAGAATTCATTACTTTGGACTGGCTCTTCTTTAATTCTAGCATGCTTTGGATTAAAAAAAAAATATTATAAAAGTTGTAAAATAACTGCTCTTGTCTTCTTTTATTACTCAAAAGTAAATTCAAATCACCATTTTAATCAGAAACTGAAGTCAAATTAAGAAAGGTTGGATTTAACCAGGTGTTTAGAATCAGTCAGTGAGTAATCAGCATCTACATGTTATCTTGGCAGCATGTCCTGCAGGTCTGCCACAGTGTAGGCAACCACAGCCCACAGGGCCGAGCACAGATCCATGTCTCGAGGGTCTTGAACGGTCATGGTGTCCCCTTCGCTGTGGTGGAACCAAAAGTAACGGCTGTCTGCCACATGGAGGCTGGCGCCTGAATGAAGCATGGAGCAAAAGAGTCACTTACATCTGTTAATGATGAACATACAATCTGCTTCACAGAACAAACACTGACACTACAAGGAGTTAACGATTCAAATGATTCTGTACTTAAATTATAAGATCCCTCATCTGAAAAGAAACTTCCTTATGGAAAACTCATAACCTTTTAGATAAGTCACAGTATTTGGAAATTAACTGCATGTATGGATGTAGTCGCCATCAAATATAGCATATACCAAGGAGATGCTCTGTCCCTATTGCTGTTCAGCATAGGCCTGAACCCCTTCAGCCAATTAATCAATAAGACTGGCTATGGATACCGACTTAGAAATGGGGCAACCATCAGTCATCTCTTCTACATGGATGACATCAAACTGTACGCCAAGAGTGAGCGAGACATTGACTGATCCACTTCACCAGGATCTACAGGGACATCAGAATGTCATTCGGACTGGAGAAATGCAGCCAAGTGGTGACAAAAAGAGGGGAGGTAGTCCATACAGAGGGCATTGCACTCCCAGAAGGCAGAATAACAGATGTTGAGGAGCTACAAGTACCTTGGAATACCACAGGCAAGTGGCAACCATGAAGAGGCCACAGTAAAATCTGCAACAGGCAAGTATCTACGAGTAAGGCAAGTCCTGAGAAGTCAGCTCAATGGGAAGAACAGGATCCAGGCGATTAACAGCTATGCCCTGCCAGTGATCAGATACCCAGCTGGGATAATAAGCTGACCAAAAGAGAAAGTTCAGTTCACAGATGTCAAGACATGGAAGCTGCTCACCATGTATGGAGGATTCCACGCCAAATCCAGTACTCAGAGACTATAGACTAAGAGCAAAGAGGGAGGCTGAGGACCTGTGAGTACCAGAGCCATGATCCAAGATGAAATACCCAATCTCCATGAATGCATCAGGAAACTGGGCCCAAAAGATGAAGCACTTAGTGAATGTTTTGGGCAGAAGAAACTGGAAAAAGAAGGAGTTGGAGAAACCTTTATGGGAGGAAGAACCCCTGCATGGGATGTACCATCGACAGATAGCTGAAGTGGCGGATATGAATAAGACCTATCAATGGCTAGAAAGGGCTGGACTGAAGGACAGCACAGAGGCGCTAATCATGGCAGCACAGGAGCAAGCCTTGAGAACCAGAGCAATAGAGGCCCAGATCTATCACACTAGAAAAGATCCCAGATACAGGCTGTGAAACGATGCCCCTGAAACAGTCTAACACCTAACAGAAGGGTATAAGATACTGGCAGGAAAAGAACACATGGAACGCCATAACCAAGTAGCTGGTACAGTGTACAGAAACATCTGTCCATAATATGGACCCTTAAGTCACAACGGGAAACACCTCCAAAGGTGGTGGAGAATGAGAGAACTAAGATCCTATGTGACTTCTTATCCTTATCCTATGGGACCTCTGGTAGAGGAACCGACCTTGAGATGAATACCTACTCATCTTACCCTGAGGTTTGGGGTAGGAAAAGTTGTATACACACACACACACACACACACACACACACACACACACACACACACACACACACACACACATACACACACACAC
>JAOWBL010064599.1:0-21431 GCA_028564865.1 Zenarchopterus dispar
ATAATTATTATTATTATTATTATTATTATTATTATTATTATTATTATTATTATTATTATTATTGTTATTATTATTATAACAATACTTGATTACTTTTAGGAAGCTAAAGCAGCTCTTTTGAAGCAAAGGTAACTTTGGACTCCCGTCCGGGTGGTCTCTTGAGCCAACTGCATGTTGCTTCTCTGTACTATGTCATACATCAAGAATAATTGAGGTGAGTAGCCAAGAGTGGGGAGACGAAATAAGAGTAACATTATACAGTGTCAAAAAATGGGACTTGACCCCAGCCCAAGTGGTAAAAATGACAACAGTTTTTTTTGTGCTGCTTTTCCCCCCAATATAACTTATGAGAGTGATATGTAATATGTAAAACCATTATTTAGGTCAAACAAAAAATGAGCTTGTTCCTCAGCTTTTTTTCCATATGCAGCTGTTATTTAAAGTTCCTTTGAAAACGGAAAAAAAGGACCCAAAACAACACTGAGTTTGAGTTTCAACATTTATTTTATTTGTTATCTGTGTTAATATGCCAGAGGGTTGTTGCTAATTTAATAGGAATGGTGATGGTTCTTGCACATACAAATACAAATGCATTCCCTCACATACAGTACCTTAGCAGCTCAGAAGTCAGCTTCCCAGTGAAAAAAGAATCCACAAATAAAAATTGCCTCATAACATCAGCTCCTGTGCTCATCCATAATAATGCTCCTTCTGCTCATTCACCCTTTATCACTACTGCTACAGAGCCGTGACTCTCTGTCACTCCTTGGTTTAACAAATAAAAAATTAACACTAAACTCCCCCATGGAAACCTTCTCCTCACACATACAGAAACTAAGACTGTTCTCACAGAGCACAGATGGTACCTTACTCATATCCCATCATTCAGAAGTGTGCACTCTGGGTGCAGTTCTGTTTGGCAATTTTAGCCTGTCACCATACTTGGTGGAAGAATTTAAA
Source organism: Zenarchopterus dispar (assembly GCA_028564865.1). Lineage (NCBI taxonomy): Eukaryota > Metazoa > Chordata > Actinopteri > Beloniformes > Zenarchopteridae > Zenarchopterus > Zenarchopterus dispar. The sequence goes on from JAOWBL010064599.1 coordinate 961, forward strand.
TGAGAAAATCTAATAGAGGCCTCAAAATTGTCTCTTTGGTGCAGAGCAAGTACAGACATCATGCATGCATTCAAATTCATGAAAATCAAATTCATGATGAAAAATAGGTTAGGCCTTGTAATAGGAAAACTGATTCTTAGGATCTTAACATGCAAATCAATCAGCGTGTGTATGAAAATTCAGTCGCAGTAAACTTTGTTGCATGAGTTCAGTATTTTAGCTAATGGTTGCGAAATGCCACTGCCTTGCTGAAATATCATTGATTGTATATTAAGAGCTAGCTGGTTTATTAGAGGGCACTTGCACTTCCAGACATGGATGTCTGACCTATATGTGTACTGAAATGCCAACATAACCATAGCAAGTTAAATATAAAGACAGGTAGCAAGTGGGATTAGTGGTAGAACAGTGTCAAGGGTGTTGCCAGACGTTGCTCTACATTTTCTGTTTCAGTGCTCCATCGTCACAGGAAATAGGGATGCCACGCTCTTGTCCAGGAGTTGGACGAGGTGCAGTGATTGTCAGCACACCATCAACTGACAGACTGGAGGTGACTTCAGCTGCAGTCATGCCGGATGGAAGCTTGTACTTCCTCAAAAACTCTCTTGACACAAAGCCATGATCATCCTGAAAACAGAGTTGCACAACATATCAGTGGTGAAGTTTTATCAAATTATTTCTGCAGATATTTACAGTTCTTCTAACCTGTCTGTCTTCATGCTTGCCATGCACTGTGATGAACTCATCACTGACATTGACAGACAGCTCATCAGGGGAAAAATGCTTCACATCCAGGTAAATGACATAGCGATCCTTTTCCATGCGCATCTGTACAGAGTGCAGTCGTTAGGAGCAGTGCTTAGTTATATCTAAAGTAGGAATAAAGCACTGACAATAAATACCTCATTTTAAGGCACACACTATTGGCAACAGTATAAGAGAATATTCTTCAGGGATATTGTTTTGACTCAACCGTAAACATATAAATAGAACCAACACAAATGTAAGCTTGTCAAACATTAGGCAAACTTCAGTACGTTAATCCTATGAACTAACTTTGTGATAAATAATTTTAAAAGTCCAGGTGAAATATAGGATTGGGGTGAGGGTTAAGTGCTATAGGGTTAGGTTAGTTTTACCTCACTGTGTCCATTCTCAGGCCAGTTCAGCCAGCGCATGAACGAAGGGCGTATCCAAGGAAATGACCACGAGAAGGGCCACATCAGTGGCCAGTCAGTGAGAGGTTCTGCCAAAGAAAGGTCAGAGAGGCGACTTGGGAAGGCCCGACGGTACCAGGGGTACTGGATGGGAATATCCATGGTGAGAATAAGAGATAGATGAGAATATAATGGAAGTCTTGGTCTGACTTAGTTTCAGAGTGGTACAGCTATGCTCTCACAAACTGCATTTATAGGTCTTTCTACCCCATCCCATCCAGCCCCTCTGCTACTTGCACGGGGACTCTGCCAACAGTCTGATCTTTCTCGAACAATGATGTCAACTGTTTGTCCCTCCATCACCCTCATTGTTTTGTCTGTCTGACTGCAACTGGCCGCCTTTCTTTCTCTCTCTCTCCCTCTCTTCAACCCTGTGTCTCTGCATGCCCTCTCGGTCATGAGGTGACACTGGCTAGGAATACTGCTGATACCCCCATGCTCATTCCCCAGGAAATACCCCTGTCTAGTGTGTGTGCATGTGAGTGTGTGTGTGTGTGTTTGTGTGATTTTGTGGGTATTTGTTTGAAGAATAGCTGACAAAGCATTAGCCTGGTGTGCTTCGAGTGCCAGAAGCTTTAAGTTTGTGTGTGGAGTAGATGTGTGAATGAATGGGACTTGATGACTTTGTATGGAGCAGCATTAGATGACACTCTCTGTTTCACTTGACATAGATTTAAAAATAAATTCCTGTCCATTGATTTTGTCAGTCAACTTCATTTTGTTTTCTGATTCATTTTACCAGTCATGTTGTCTTGAAATCAGAAGAGTTGCAGAAATTAAAAATGAATTATATTTAAAAGCTACACCACTATCTAACTGAGCAAGATCAAAAATGTGACAGCAAAGAAAGAAAAGGTTTTGAAAGAACTGATATGAGTGATAATTTATAATTTCAGACTGAATTACAGTTTCGATTTTACAAACAATAAACTGAAAAATTGGCCAAAGAATATCCATGTACATTCTATCCATATAGCCACACCCCACGCCCTTCCTTTGATTGGGCTGTCGAATAACTTTGACTTATTTATGTTTCTTCTGTTAAAATAGAAGAAAAAACAAAACCTATCTCGTCGGGGTTTTTTTTCTCGATATTTTATTTCATTTCATTTCATTTCATTTCATTTTTCCTTAAGGTAGCATTTCCTGTTTCCGTAGTAACGTTGCCATGGTGATGTAACTAACGCGACTCACACATCAGTGTGTTTTAATAAAAATGGACCCTAACTGACTTGAAATGAACTTTAATGAACGTTGAAATGGACCTGCCGGCTACATATTACGGTAAACTCGACAATAAAAACCCAGTTATTAGAACGTTTAAACGAGACATTTACTCATTCTTCACGCTTATGAAAGCAGCAACATCTACCACAAAGCCGGACATCAGTTCACAAGCTAAAGGGTAAGACGCTAAGTAAGCGTTACCTTCATGGAGGGTGTTTACTCGTTATTTCCTCGTTTATTCTACTTCAGAAAAAATGTTAACATTATTTAGCTAATATTTGGTTTCACGTTTACAAGTGGGTAATTAACGAGTTGACAGATGTGTGCCAGATAAATGCTTATTTGAAAATGATCTTGCTTTCAGAATTAAATTTCTGGTGGAGATATGGAAAAAGTACAAACATCGACTGCCTTCAAAGTTATATCAGGAACACGTGCTGCAAATTGGAGATTTTCTTTGTGGAAAAAAGGTAATCAAATAACCTGTTATACCCTGCAATGTTTGGTTACCACAGCCAGGTTGTTTTCTTTTCAAACTGTCTTGCATAAATCTTAATTTAATCTTAATCATAATTTTGTTGGTCAAACTGTTCAGCTGGGCATAGTATGGCCTTGATAACTTACATTTGTTGGCTTGTCTGTACTTTTTTACTGTGCAAGTGTTATCTCACACGTAATTTGTGAAATTAGTCTGAACTATTTTTACAGAGCAGAAACATTTTCAGCAATTGGTAAAGACCTCAGTTTTACAGTTGCAATTTCAAATGTCTTTCCTTTGCTCTTTATTCATAGTTGTACCAACTGGCTCTGTGGTATGGCTACGGTCTCCAACTGCAGCAGTTCAGCTCAGTGAAAATAACTAACATAACAGATGTGGACCATTTCATGGCCAGCTTCTTCCCTGAAGGTTTTGATGACGACAGAGAAATTACTGCCATGAAGGTATGCTCAGTTTGTTTTGCCATGTGGTGAAATGTCATTGGTGATTTTTAGATATTTGCATCAAAATCCTGTTACATCTAAAGCATAGAAAATATAATATCGTGCAAGTGTGTTTGTGTGTGTGTGTGTGTGTGTCCAGGCTCGTGCAATGCTTGGCTGTGCCTACTGTATATTTGAGCTGGAGAAAAAGCACAGAATCCTCAGCCAGGAGGGACTCGGTCAACTGCTGCGTGTCTTGAATTTCATTAGGATCATGATGCAGGCATTTCAGCAACATGAACACCTCTCCGTGCAGATATATAATGGTATGGACTAAAGCCAGAACTCACAAAGTTCTTATGAGTTTCATATTATAACCTCAGTGCATGAACACACTGCTGGTCTATCAATCCATGCCTGTAGCAGTGATTCAATGTATCATGTTGGGTCACTGACTGATGTTTGAGACAATTATCAGATCTACCAACACAAAGCACTAAGAAATGAATGTTGTCTCTCAGCTGGAAAAACAACTTGGAGGAAATGTTCTCTAAAAAGCTGTTTTTGGTTGGTATTCCCTTTTCTGTTTTTAAGAATTGTTGCTTCACTGTGGACATGCAGAGCCAATATTCTGTAGTTAAAATACAATACAATACAGAATAAATGAAATAAAAAGATTAAACTCAGTTTTGCTACAAATCATAAAATCAGAGTGAACCATGTTTTGTCAAATAGAACTTATTTGAGTTCATTTTTCTTGTGTGACATTCCACATCTGCTGATGAGACTATTGTGGGAGAACATCTTGCACTGTCAGTGCTGAAAAGCTACTGTGTAGTACACAGCTTTTTCCGTTTCCCTATTGTCTTCATATATGATGTTAACATCTTTCTTCGTACTGTATGTTGTTACATCTTTCTCATCTTATCCAGGTTCAATGCACATTTACAACATCTGTCGTCATCTCATGACCATGCAGTGCAGTGCGCAGGTAAAAAAGGAAAGGTGAAGTGGGCATGGGTGGGAAATAATGTGTGGCAGACACTGTGAATCAGACTGGAACTCATAATACTGAATCTTTATTGAATGAGATCTGCAGAATCATTTTTTGGTCAATGCAGGTTTTCTTGTGGTGAGTTTTAACTGATTTGTTCTCTGCTTCACATAACAGAACTTATGGTACTCCCATCCCATGAATAAATGTAAATCTTATTATGAACATGGATAACAAATGTCTGCATCACTATTTATGATACTCATCAATTGTGTTCCTGTTTAGGCCTTGGAGTATCTCCTGTGGGCAAGCATCAGTTTAGAGTTGTCCATCTCTCTGATGACATCCGAATGTCTGCCACTGATTGTCATACTCTACTGTGCGGTCTGTCAGTGTTACTATGACAACCAGGCTGAGAAGCAAGCAAAGGTGAAATAAATTTGCATCCAGTCAAACAAACAGTCACAAAACATGATTCACATGTTGATTTGGAAAATTATAAATATGTCATCTGTTACTGCACTTTGCACTTTTCTGTCACTCATTCCACTATTAATATTCTTTAAAGAAAACTGTCTTGAGTTTGGTTTACATTTGTGTTGATAGTTATCTGTCTTCTGTATGAAGTCTTTATTTTTTCATAGAAAGGTTAAATTATTCCTCATGATTTAATATTGGAAAAGAAAACACTTGTGATAAATGTTACAGGTGGCCATTCATGGACACTTATATGAAATTAAGTCCACATAGACAAAGTTGCAAACAAGCTGTTCTGGAATTAACACCTTTGCCTTTATGTTTTTTTTTTTGGTTTCCTCAAATGCTTACAGGATTTTGGCTGTAGAGCCCTTAAAAAAATCTGTGACCTAGAAAAGTTGGAGGCGCTTCCTGCCACCAGAGAGACACAGAGAGCTTACAAAGAAGCATCTGTCAAGGCAAGGAACTTTTGTCATCAAAGTATACACCAGTGTGATTACTGTGATGAAATATTAGAAAGACCATTCACATAATCCACACTGACAATTTAACTATCAGAAGTAGGGAATGAGAATTTGTTTCTGACAAATTGTAAATTTTATCAACAACAGACCCAGATAAAACACAATTTGAAGCCCACATTGTATTTACAAAGCTTAAAAAGCTGCATGTCTCCTTTTTTTAAAAATCTAATATCTTATAAGGAAATGGTGTCCTTGCACTTGCATGTTTATCAAGGAAAGCATATTTCTCAGGATGTGAGAGAGAACTTTCACTAAGTGCCTAAGAATGTTTATATTAATAGAGGCAGTTTTCTTCTGACTTTTCATTCAATGTCAAATTTCACAACGCTAATGTGCTCAAATGTTTTTTTGTTTTTTTTTTGAATAATGTTAACATTTTTCTTTGTCTGTTGTTTTTTCCTCAGCTTAATGCCATGATTTTCAAGCAGGCAGTGTTTGAGATGAAAAGGAGATCTAATCTCAGGTTAAGCTCCAAAACCAAAAGAGCTCAGAAAGACATTACTAATGTAATAACATCTACTTTGCTGCAATGTCATGATATTCAGTAAAATATCATACTTGATTATTCTGTCACATGCATTTTTAAATTTCTCTATAGGAACTAGTTTAAATTATCATACTTTTTTTCATTGTAATAAAAGTTATGTCTCCCTGTTCCCCCACCCCCTAGGCAGTTTCTTTTGTGAGTTTATGTTCTTTTTGTATCAATGCCTTAAACCTCATTGCCTGTCTGCATGTCCTTAAGGTGTTTCGGCCTCTTAATGACACTGAGCTCGCGCTCGCAGACCTGTTTGACTGCAGTGCAGGACAGTTCTTGGGCATTTTGGAAGCACTTTGGGATAGCAATACCCGACCACTTCAAACGAAGATACAGGATGATGCGAGGCGGCAGGAGTTGGTCCTCGAAATGTTTTCTGCTGGCATAAGGATACTATTTGGTTAGAACTCTGACAAATCTAAGAAAAACACTGCATTGATAACAACTATTAGGCAAATTTAGATGATGTATATTAATGTGTGTTAAGGACTAACAGCAACAACTGCAACTGGAGAACCAAGTATTGATGAGCACCCGAACCTATCACCTGCTACACTGACAACAACATCATCTCTAATTGATGGAGCAATTGCAGGCAAGCTGCAATCCTTTATTGTTTATTTAAAGGATTTTGATTCTGCTTGGGAGTTTACAAATCACTGAGAAGGGCTGATGTATGCTTTATTACCAGGTGAAAACAAAATACCAATCTTATCTGCAGTGAGGTTCATAAAATTGTTGTTTCAGTACAAGCAGTTTGATGTGTTCACTGAACTTACCAACCAGATGCTTCAAATATTGTCTGTGAGTAGTAATCTACTATAATTGTCATTACCCACTAAGTAGCTATATTTGACTAATTTTTCCCTGTATACTTGTATTTCCTCTTTTTATTTAAAATATGTTTCGTGTGTTTGAAATATTTTGAGTGAAACAATTAATTTTCTCTATGTCAGAGTGTTGAAGGTCAGCCATTCAGGAAGGCTGAGCGGGAACTTGCATTACTTCACAGTTTCAACGATGTGATGTTTTCTCAGAGGAGCAATACTAAAGATGACAATATAAACAACGGTAACAATAGAAAACAGTTCCACATGTAATTAATTTAAAATAAATACATAAAATATAGCAATTGTCAAGTTGACTTGGTTGACAAAGCACTCTTAAAGGTGACTTACAACTGTTATCAAAGTGGAGTTATTTTCTTACTCTTGATTTCTCATTACTCTGTTATTAAGTATAGTACTTTGTACTTTTATAGTACTACCATAGTACTTTTGTCCACTGATTATTATTTGACTCAATTTCCAAGTTTTTGGGAGGGGGTTTGTAAGTAAATCTATTTATTTGGGCATCATTGACTATAACCGGATGGAATTAGAGAAATCTTTGCATTATAATGGTTTTTTTCTCTTTTTCTCTTTTCTCTTTTGACTTTTGTTTCTACAGACAGGAATAGGTCTTCTGTCTATATGAGTGATGAGCTCACTAGTCTGATAGACATCCTGCAGATGACAGTTTGTGATTCTGATCCTGTAAGTTTCCATCATTAATGTGTGTTTCTGTTTTACCATTAAAATTCTGGGTTCAAGCTCAGGGTTGGACCTTTCTTAATATGCATAGTATTATAAATAATGCATTTGTGTGTTTGTCCAGGAACTGCAGCCAGATGGGGACATGGTTTTGGATGTTGTGTTATTTCTGTGGAATCAGGTAAAGAAGGCTTTGCAACAGGATGCACTGCAAATCCCAAAGTTTATACACTCGCTGCAGATGGTGGATATTTTTGACAAGGTATAAAGGAAGTCAATCATGGAAGTATAGCAATGCAAATTGTGCCGGAATTAAACTTAAATATTAAATACTGCTTTCATTTTGGTTCACTTGCAACCATTTGTGCAACTATTTGCAGTGGGTGTGGTGTCTGTTTGTGCTGTGTGAGGTGGCCCTTTCCTGCGAGCAGGCAGCAGTTGAGTGTACAACGACAGCAGAAATGATTTGCATGTTGAGTATATTGCTTGATAAAGCAACTCAGAATATGACTTCAACACCAGAGTCAGGTGAGAAATCAATTAAAGTCTGAAAAACAACTGAAATTATTAATTATTTTATTTGATCTGCTTGACCTTTAACTGTCACATAACCGATGATATAAGTATAATTCTCATGTCTGGTTCCAAACAGCTTTTAAAGAAGATTGTGATTATTTGAAGTCAAATTCTTTTTTTCCTGCTGGGGTATGTGAGCAAATCATCTTCTTAGTATTAAGACATGGTATTGTATGATAATTGTCTATGTTTTGTATAGTGTCCAACTGGAAAAATTGTACAATATTGAAACGTGTAGTATTTTGTCTAAGGTTTCTTTGTTTGTGCTGGTAGTGTTTAAACACAGACCTGCTTGTAAAGGTGTGTGAGCTGATGAAGAAGGGTCTTGAAGCTGTGTCAAAGTATGTGGCTACATATCTTCCACAAAACTGCTTAATGGTCACTGACTCCGCCTTCTTTCAGGTAGGCAGGGAACTTGTCCAACAATGTTTGTACAAATTCAGTCTGTCCTTTATTCGTGATACAATGTTTTTCAGGATATTTAGCTATAACTCCCAGGTTAAACTTTGACTAGAAATTCTCTTTCTCTAATAGAAATTGACCCCACTTCATCAACTCGATGCTGCTGTAGCTTGTTCAGCAGAAGGAGAAAAAAACGATGAAAATATGAACAAAAGAGAAGAAACCAAATCTGAGGTTGAATCAGATTCTGAAGGCTGCCAGCCCACTGGGTCTAGACACATATTTCAGGTGTCTAAAGATCTTCATCTGCAGTTAAGCATTTTATACCACAGGATTTCCCTCAAGTTACTGCGGTTAAATGCAGGTTAGACTCATTACTACACTGATATCTAACTTAGGTGTGATTTCTTGAAGTAGCTAATCCCTGTAGTCTGAATTAACTTTGTAATTTACAGTAATAAAAACTGTGAAATTTCATGTTTTTTTCTCTTGCTGGTTAAAAAATAAATGTAAAATATTTGACAATAACCCATGGCAAATGTGAATAATCCAAAAGAACATGATTTGAGCTAATATTTCTGTCTCACTTAATTGTGGGTGCTAAAAGTCTGTTTAAGTGTTTCTTAACTCACAGAGGCTTTCTTTCCTTTTTCTAGTTACAGAATCTGAACTGTTGGATCAAATCAACAAGAACAAAGTGTCAAAAGCTCTTTTTCTAATGCAGAAGGCTTTGCTGGAGCACAACAACATGGCATCTAATGACAGCAGCAAAACCAAAAGTCTTGTGGAGGTTGCACAAGAACATTCATATGTATATTACTAAACCATGTAATGTAATAACTTTGTGGAAAACGAGAATTTTATGCTAATCTGCAAATGTGTACAATTTATATTTGCCAAAAACAAGTACTAAATATTCTTATTAAGAAATATGAGTTAGACATAAAAACAATTGCCTTGCTGATAATATTTTAACTGTAGCGCTACATATAACCATTATTTCTATAAAACAGATCTATAATACACCAGGAAATACATGTCAATTACAATATTTGAATCACATTGTTATAGCGACAGATGTCCTGAAAGCATCTTGCTATTTCCTACATTTTTTTTACTATTGAGCTGTTCTATTTTGGGTATTTTTGCTTGAAGGATAACACAAGAAATGAGTCAGTTATCACAATTGTTTTTAATGACCAGTCATTGTGTTCGCACCTTTTCCTAGGAGGCCTCCATGCTTATAGAAAAAGCAGAGATGGAGGAGAGAAAACTCTACATGACCACTCTGCTTCAAAAGAAGGGTGAAACACCTATGGGGAAAGGAGAAAGCCCTCCACCTCCTCCCATTCTCCTTTCACGCACTGAACACTCCTTCACCTTGGCCCCAGCTCCATATAGCTTGGATGGGCAGGTAAAATTTACTATGAAGATGTCATTGACATAATATTTTAATAGTTAGCAAAGAATTTCCACAACCTCAATTCTTCCAGTCTTTTAACTTGTATTTTGCTTTTTGCTAGGTGTGCTGGTACCAGCTTTATGGGAGAGTGGCAGACAGCTCTAACAAAAAAGTCCACCTCGGCGATTGCAGTCTGCCAGGAACTGGGAATATGGTGCAGTTTTTCTTTCATAATAGAGAATCAAGTTTATGGAGGCATGTGTTTGTCATTATTTGTCAATTTGTATATGGTACCAGACCTGACTTTGTTTCTAGGTACCAGCAGTTTTTGGTGATTGTATTCTAAGGGTGGATGGCCTGGAGCCCAACGAGAAATATGTTTTTGCTGTAGCAGCCTACAACAGTGAGGGGAAACTACTGGGAAACACTGTAGGGGGGACAACATTACCATTGCTGGCATCCATGCCTCTCCCACTGCTCCCCGCATGGGCTCACTTGGCACAGGCATGCTGCTTACCATTGCAAACTATTAGAAATTGAAAAATAAAAAGAATAGGTGAGATTACTTTTATGTCTTTGATGGTTTCTTATCCAGGCGGCATTTCAAACTCAGCAGTACACTGTAGCTAAGAGAGCCTGTGATGAACTTTGGTGCCATTATACTGATCCAAACTGTGAGCCCAACAGCACACAAGATAGACTTGCTGGCACTGGGTAAGGACAGAAACCTAAACATCGTTGGAGAATAATGTAATGAATTAATCTCTTTTTGCATTTAGTTCACTCTTTTTTTCTATTCATCTTGCTGAAGGCTACATAGACAAACCATTCAACACTCTTCACCTTACTTGTGCCAGCTGTTCTTGACCTCCATCTTTATTGGGACCGAAATCAATATTCAGCAGGGATTGCTCTGTTGGGATTCATTCAGTGACAGTGGACCATTTATCTGGGAACAGGTAAAAAAATAAATAAATAAAAAATTACATGGTTAGTGAATTCTCATTATGTTTTTTTTTTCTAATTTTTTTATGGTGAAGTGTTGATGATATTTGCTTATCTGTATATGCAGGAAGCCAGACTGGCGGAGTGCGAAAAAATGCTGGTGGCCATGGACTTTGCAAAGTATTTGAATGATAACAGTAGTGCTGTACAGGCTGTAATTACCTGCTATGGCCTGCTGGCACCTACCATCTTCCACCAGATCCCTCATAAGAATGTGGTGGAGGTATGCAGAAACCTCAAACATACAAGTCTTTAAAATATAAACATGTTTCACAATAATTATTTGACTGTGTTCTGTTGTACAGGTCCTGACAAAATGCCTGGTCGTTTTGGAGCAGAATTCAAATCTTCTCAAACAAAAATGGAGTGAAAGCAGCTCAAACTCATTAATGCGCATGATAGCCTGCATGACTTTTTACTTGTCAAAGGTGTGTGCATAAACAGTTTACATATTGAGACCTTTTACAGTTTTATTTTTTATTTCAGGATTTCCTTAAGCAGCACATTAAAATGTAATAGTAGTCATGGGTACTTTTCAGACCATTTTCTAGTTTCAACAAAGTAATTTTTTGCTAATTTGCAAGAAAATGAAACAAAGAATTAGGTAATTTGGTTCCACCTTGTTATGGTCACAATTTTGAAAAATAACAGTGCATTAGTATATCACTTTCAAAGAATAGCTCTTGGTGAATAATAATTAATGATGCTCTATAGTAGATAAATTTTATATGTAGACAAAATTCAGTTACAGTTTCATAACTTCTCATTTTTGCTTTTTACGGAAAAGCCTTAGGTAAAAAATGTTACCTATAAAATAAGTAATTTAAGTACCAATGTAAGCACTTGCTATTAAAACCCCCCACTACAAAGCCCCCATTACAGAAATAACTTCTGGATATTTTATTCACATTCTATTTATATTTACAGGTATTTTGACTTTGGTTCACTATTCATAAAGCCGGCACATCTATGTATTCACAGTGACTTTCAATTCAAAAATCATACTCAAATCAAATAGAGAGTATAAAATAATTTGTCTCCTCACTTTTCCCCTGAAAGGCATTACGTGCACTCAGCCAATATGAGAAGGCTACTACTATGCTGGATTGTGGTATGAAGCTGCTTCAGGAGTTCCATGATGCCCAGATTCAAATTAGCAAAATTGTCAACGTTCCTGAATCTGTAAGAACAATGAATGATATATCCTCACTTTCAGATTAAGGCAGGCAATGAAATTTTATACAAGTGTCAAAAATGTCTTAAATTGGGGAAAAAAAGCTAGATTTTCAGGTGACATTTCTTTTAAAATGTAGACCAAATTAGAATTAAGTTGTCCTGTGGTTTCAGTGATCTTATGACTCTGTTTCTGTCTTTAAGACCATGGTGCCTGCTGCTGGTCACATGAAGATAGGCCTGCATATAAAAGCACTACATGGGAAAAAAAAGAAAAGTGAGAAATCTCAGGATGCTCTCAAACTGAAAAGTGGTAATTCACACATTAAAAAAAAAAAAAAAAAAAAAGACAGAACAAAATATCAGCATGTGTGCATGTACATATGCTGGTAGTGTTAAGCTTCTAGACAGCAGGCAGGATCCAGAAGCAGACACTTTGTAAAAAAGGAGGGTAGAATCCATAAACGGGTAATCCAGGATCAGGCAAGGCTAGGAACGAATTAACCCCCAGTCGGAGGGACCAGGGCACTGGATGCCACTGGCTTCAGGAGGGCCACATGGAAGGTGGGGGGAATCTTCATGGAACGGGAAAGTTAAAGTTTAACCACGGTCACGTTAATGACCGCTTCACAATCCACATACTGACTGGTGCACTGCCAGCATTATTAACTGGGGGCCACAACGTTACTCTTATCTTCAGTCAGCTGTCCCTTCCAGCCCCGCTAATGCTACCTCTCTGTCAGCTTCTCCAGACTTGTTCAAAGTATCTACCGAATATTATGATCTTGAGGGAGGCCTTCCGCAAGAACAAAGCCCTCACACTCCCACCTCACCGACCCTATAACAGTGCTATAGATCTGCTTCCCGGTGCACCACTCCCGATCAGTCAGCTGTACAACCTTTCAGAAAAGAGATAGACCATGGAGACCCATATTAATAACTCATTAGCCACTGGTTTGATTTGGCCGTGGTCTTCTCCTGTTGGTGCTGGGTTCTTTGTAAGCAAGAAGGATGGATCACTCTGTCCTTGACTGAGGCGAAGTGAACAACATCACAATCAAAAATAAATACCCCCCTGCCTCTTCTCGAATCAGCATCTCGTTCACTTCATGGTTCCACCATATTCACCAAACTGGATGATGATGAATGAATGAATGGAAGACCGCGTTCAATACCCCTCTCGGCCACTTTGAATATTTAGTTATGCCATTTGCTCTCTGCAATGCCCCTGCAGTTTTTGCCCTAGTAAATGATGCTCCTAGAGACTACTTGAACCGATTTGTTTTTGTATAGCTTGATGACATCCTCATATTCTCCCCCATGCTTCAGGAACACATACATCATGTGCGACAGATCTTCCAACACCTCCCGGTGAACCGTCTTTACATTAAAGCTGAGAAGTGTGAATTCCACACCACTTCCGTTACATTACTGGGGTACATATTCGAGAAAGATCAGGGCAGTGAGAGAGTAGCCAGATTGTTCTGTTCAGTTTCTAGACAGCAGGCAGGATCCAGAAGCAGACACTTCATAAAAACACAGTCTTTTATTTACAGTCCAGCTAATCAGGTGAGCCAAGGAACAGGAACGATGGCGAGGGTAGGAATCCACAAACAGGTAATCTAGGATCAGGCAAGATGAGGAACAGACAGGACGAGGAACAGACGGGTCTAGGGTACCAGAGAACTCAATTAATCACAAAGCACAAAACGAGGAACACGGTTAGTAGAGTCTGAGAACGTTACCGAACGGTGATCAACAATCTGGCGCTAGGTTGGGGTCCTTAGATGCAATATATACTGGTGTTGTTTGGGCGCAGCTGTGAAGCCTGATTGCCTTGCTGGAGCCACACCCACTGGATCACAATAGATAAAAAGATAGGTAGATTTATATATATGTGTGTGTGTGTGTGTGTGTGTACACATATACACAAAGTATTGTCCATAAAGTTGGAATAATGGAATAATTTTATTTTTACATCTGCTCACAGTGATGAAATTATTGTAAATAATAATTTTAAAAAAGACATAAAAAATTAGCAGTGTTTCTCATGATTATTCCAACTTCATTGGCAATAGCTTATTTCAACACTTGGGCAACAAAATAACTTTAAATGAGAATACAAACAATTTCAACACAATGAAAGCTGAGACTGCAGACTGAAATGCAGATACATGAGGCACATATCTTATTTAGTATTGTTTCGTTTTAATATTTTTAAAAGTTTTTTATTAGGTATATAGTAATATGGTATGTAGCTATACAGTGTTATTTAACACATAACACTGTATAACTATATAAAAAGTTAAAGAAAAAGCCAAAAAGTTAAATGTTCTGTGAGCAGTTAATAAAATGAATTATCCACATCAGCCAGAGAACTTTTTTTTTTTTTTTTTGTTCTGTGTTTCTGCAAGCTTCATGCTAAACCCACTGCTGTCCTTATACCTGCAGAAACAACAAAGAAATTGACTGTCCAAGATGAAGTCATCTCATCATTCGAGCTGGTCTCCAGCATCCCATTACTGGACTCTTTTCATGCTGGTGAGTGTTTTTTTCTTGTATACTCCTTTCAACTAATGACCTCATTTACTCATACCTGTGTTTTCAACTTGTGTGTTCTTGGTAGTGATGAAACTCACAAAGAAGGAATACTTTTTTGAGTTCGCCACACTTCTACTGCAGAGAGCTATGGAAGAGGGTCACCCAGACCTTGTGTTAAACTGGGGGAAAGTCATATTAAAGGTTTTCTCCAGGTTTGCTTTTATAATATATCCTGTCACAAACATTTGTGCAAGAAAAAATAAGATTGAAAAGTCCTACTTTAATATCTTGATTAATGTATTGTTTCATGCCCAAATGAATTTCCCTTCAAGATATTAAACATGTATCAGCATATACTTTTTGCTTTTTCAATCATCCTGCACTTCACTTAGAAGAAAAGCAGTTTTTCTACACTCATAAAGACCCAGTATATGAATGTCCATCTTTTTAACAGCCATAACAGAAGGAAAATGCATGTGGAGGCAAACAGCAAAAGCAAAAGTGGAGGTAATACTCAACCTCTGGAAGGAAATGAACATAAGGTACAAGTATACATACATTAAAAAAAAGGTATAACAACTGGGTGTTATATGGATTCTGTGTATTACGAATATCCACTCACTTATTAGCGCACTCTGTATCAAGAAAATTATACCAATGAAACGCGCTTCCTAATGAAACTTTGTTTATATTCAGAAAATTTGTTTATATTCAGAATTCACAGCAATAAAATGTATGCTCTTGTTATTTATGCATCTCATTGTGAAACACATAAATCATCTTGCTTTGCTTTTTAAAACAGGGCAAGAACACACAGGATTTTACAGGGAAAAAGAAAAAGCAGAAACTGCCACACAACTTGGTTGAGAATGTGAGAACTACCAGGTATCATATGTAGTGATCTGTTTTTTTTTTTAAGTGTTTTTTTTTTTAAATAAAACAACTGCTGATGCAAACACATCTTGCTTTGATTTTTTTTTTCTTTTGTGTTGCTGCAGAAAGATAAAAACTGTGGAGAACTTCCTGTCCATTATGACACATGTGGTACAACAGGTCAAGATGAACCTTCACCTGAGGAACAAATACATGGAGGAAAGAGTCTGGAGATCCCACATCAACTACTGCATAGCTCAGGCTAACTTGGCACTGCTTTATCAGTGCTTGAACCAGCTCCATGAAGAACCCATACAGTACAGGTTTGTACAAAAAAATGGACAAAATTTATTTATTGTTAATTTGCAAAAATTATTTGGATAGTCTTAATTATATTTTATGTCACTTGTGTTATCTGAAGTTTGTGTTTAGTAGTCTACATTTGCAGTTAAAAATGAGACAAGTCTTCTTATTCTGTATTTTCAAATATGCCTGTAAAGTTACATATTTATCGATTTGCTCAGTTACTACAACATTAATCCCTTGGACTTCTCTCTGGCCTACTCTGGAGTCCCAGTGAGGAGGAATATACGGAAACAGCCTCCTTCAGCGTGTAATGTTGTGTCAGAGGAGAAGGTATCATGTACTGGCCTTAGGGGAAATAACACAAAACCAAATGAATGTAAGAATGAAAAAGAGGGTAAGAAAAAATGTTCATAAATAAAAAATAACTTGGAAATAATTTGACCTGTATTTTGCCATTTGGTTATTTTTTTTCCCAACAGTTCTATCTGATGACTCTGACACTGAGGAGAGTTCTGAGGATATAGAAAGCCTTGAGTCAACTGTGAAGGAGGAGACAGAAGAAGAGAGACGTACTTTTGCTTCAGTGCTGGATTTTGCCAAAAAAGCTGCTTTACATTTTCAAAGAGCTATGGTACAGCAAATATACACCTAAGAATGCATTTACTGATAAATCATTAGTGCATTGTCAGTGCAAATATTCTGTGGATGTGTGTACTATGCTATATTTTATGTGTCAGTGGTTTATGTTTTCCAGGTGTTGGCTCATCGGGGCAGCCACTGGACACTTCTACTGCATGTGTGTCATTCTCTGTGGGACCAAAGCAACAGAATCAATTTCATGATCATCAGAGTTGTTCAACGTGAAGCCCCTTCCCATCTTTTAACAGAACAGCTGCACACCATCTTAACTGCACTTCTGATGCTGGCTATTGATCTTATCATGGACATGCTGAACAAACTAGAGGTCAGTGTCACATGTTGTTATTTACACATATATGAAAATTTATTTAAAGCTCCACACATCATTAACCATGAGGAATGTGAAAAAACTACTTTTCAAGGCTTTTGTGATGTTCATGGACTGAGGGATAGTGATGGCCTAGTCACCAAAGACTGTATCCTGTCATCTGTGTATGATAATCCACTGTGACTGACTTTCATGTACATTTTTGCTACCGCTAGCTTTGGCATTTGTATGACCAAGACTTGACAGAAGAGGAGCTGGAGTCCAGTCTTCATTTCTCAGCTGCACTGGATGACACCACAATGGTGGACCTGCGCTGGGTTCGCACATTAGTATTGCACACCTTGGAGAGGCTCCATTACAGTGGCAAATGGGAAAGTCTGGCCCACTTTGCCTTACTTTTCAACTCATACACACGGTGAGTAAGACAGATTTTGTATACAAATATTTTAAAATACAGTGATAATTAAAACTGAGAGGTAAATTGTCATCTTCAAAGGGAACCCTTTAACGGCTGAGGCTTCATTACATACAATTAGATAACATACTCTTTCTGAAAACTAAAACAAGTGTTATGTACATAAATAAATTTTAAATTATCTCCTGAACTTATGACATGATTTAGTGTCTGTGTTCTAAACTAAATGTCTGTTGTAGGGAGCGTTATGCTTTGATCATAGCTCCTCTGCTTGTCCACGCTCAAAGGAGGTTGCTTGAAAGAATTAGTTCCTCAGGAGGACCTGGAGTTCCACAACCACACCATGTCAAGACACAGAATTCCACTGGCGTGGAGGTAGTACATATACTACTCACACCCAGATATGTGATTATCCATGATGATTTTACATTATAGTGAAAATCAAAATTTAACAACAAAAAACATACATATAAATATTTATTTTACGAAGGAACCCTGTGTTTCCACCCTCTTCAGTTGTTTTTTTACTTTTTTGGTTTTACTTAGTGATGCTAGACCATATCTCAATAACTATTGGATAAGATCTGTGAGTGAATACATAGATAAATAAACCCTTAAAAGCTATAAATAGTATTAAAAAATAAGGAGAGTTCTTACTAAGCACCATAAAATATTTTTGCTGGTAACAGTACAATAACTATTTTTTTTAATTTTTTTATTGTGTGTTGTACTGTACCAATAAGATTTGTGCTGTTGTCTGTTCTTCTTTTTAGGTGACTTACAGAAGTTATGCAGGCTGCCAGCTGCACAGTGTGGAGATCCGTCACTTTGGACTGCAAAAGACCACTGGCAAAAAAAAAGAACAAAACAACTTAACCCGTGAAGATATTGATTTGCTTAAAGGTTTGAACAATAAACACATTCAGTTATAATAAAATTAAATATTAGACTCACTTAAGTCATAGTTTGCTTCCACTAGAAATAAATGAAGATATTACAGAATAACCAAGAAACTGTACTACATTTCCAAAAAGCTAAAATGAATGAGTATGTTGTGTTTGTCTGTGTAATGTTTAAAAATATATAGTAAATGTTGTCTATTTAAGATGCAGAGAAACAGCGCTCCATGTCACTCGTGTGTGTTCCTCTTGATGTGGAAGACACACTGAGCTGTTACCGTCAAGCTATCGACAAAAGACCATATTCTCTTCAATTCCTCCAACATAGTCGGTCGATGCTGGTGCTGCTTCTGGCATACACACAGCCTGGTGAGTTCACATATGACTGAATAGCACACTGTACATATTCACACTATACCTGTGTAAACTCCTTTCACTGCTTGTGCCCATTTTCAGGCTTTGCAGCACACTACAGGTACAGTCACACCAGACCTCCCTGCCATTCAGCCAGCCAAGTGGAATTCAATCCCTTTGTTTTGGCCACTCCGAATGTCCTGCCCTGTGACCTGAGTAAGGAGGACTTTAGTAATCCAAATGCAATCTATGGCCTGCCAATCAGCCCAGACTACGTACCGACCATCGCTGCAGCATACTCCAACTCCATCAGTAAGAGTGGAATGTTCTTTTAAAACAGCATATTTAATATATACCAGTTTTAGAGTGCCAAATTGTTATTAGTTAAGTCAATGAATTTTACAGGCTGTCCAGTGGTGTGGTGGTTAGCTCTGTTGCCTAACAGTTATTTTTCTCCAGTTTCATCTTACGATCCAAAAATATAAATGTTATGTTAATTGGTGATTCTAAATTATCTATAGGTGTGAATGTGAGATTGCATGGTTGTTTGTCTAGTTTGTCTATGTGATGCATTGACTACCTGTCAGTTCAAATGAACTACATGTATGTATGGATGGATAGATGGATGGATGAATGGATGAATGGATGGGTGGAATGAAATGTATACTTGAGAGAGGGGCAACTAAATGACAAGCAAGAATAGGTTGAATGAATTATGCATGAAGGTTTGAGATGCTGAGATTCCCCCTATTCATTCAACTCATCCTCAGAATATCTTAAGGCTAACCGTAATGACTGCCTTCGAGTTCTGGCACTGCATGAACTGGGAAACCTACGCTTCTACACTGGAGACACACGGTTAGAAATCTGTTTTATATGTACCATATGCATATATGTTTGAGAAAGGCTAAAGTCTTTTACTACATGTACTCACCTGCATGTATTCAGCAAAAATATATAACTGAACTGGGCTTGTCAGACTTTCCCTTTTTATTCATATAATAATTTCAGGTCTGCTTGTGTTGTTTATTTTCCAGGGCAGCTCATTCATGTTGGAGTAAGGCTGTTGATAGTACCTTTCAGTGCGACCAAGTTCTAGAGAAATGGGATGGTGTGAGCTTTGGGGAAAGCTCCTCGCAAATAACTGTAAAACAGGCTGGCATGTGGGGATGTTTACAGGCTGGTGTACTCAGTGCTAAAATAGCACAGTATGTTCCACTTACATTTAAATAAGCTTTTGTTTGTGGGAAATTCAAGTGTATGCCTTTAAAACATACATTCTCCTGAGCCATCTCTTCTGATCTTCAGGTATATCTTAACTTCAGACATCAGCCAGCGGACCAAGTGCTCTCTCCTGTCAGCTTACCTCTTTAAGGTAATCCCTTTTCTTTTAGGCATCATAATATTCTTTTTGCTGCCAGAATAACAAGATTTTTTTTCTACAGTTATGCCTTTGCACGACTGTACTATGTAAGTGTGTTTCTTTCTACTCCAACATGCTTGTGGGCAAATGATCAACTTCCTTAGTGTGTGCTATGTTGCTCCATGGTTCACCACCAAGCTGACCTCCAGTACGCCACCCACACCATCAGCAATGAACTTTTCCCTGGAGTTGATCTTTTCTCTGAGCCCTACAGGGCCCATGTCGGGACAACAGTAACAAGCCTTAACTTCATTTGCCACTGGCTCTACACCACAGGCTACTACATCACAGTAAACACAGACACACTATGCATGATCTCACTTTGAATTTCCATTCGCAAGATAAATATCTGACTTAGCGTTAAGTTTACTTTCCTATTTTAGCTTCTGCCTGTACTCGCCCTTTATCTATATTTTGTGGGCACCGTATGCAGAGATGTGCAACGCACTGTTGAAGGCAAACTCCTTAAGGTGAGACATTGAGTTGCCACTGGTAGCTGCTTACAAGTAAATATTTTACCGCTGATGTTGTGTTTTTGATCTGCTGACTTTTTTGCAGGTATGTGCTCTTACTAGACTGTGTCTGTTCACTGAAGCTCTGGAGCAAGCAGTTCAGCTCACACAAGAAACAGAAGTCTTTCTCCCTTTTGGACTCCACAAACTCATAACAAATCAAAAAGTACGTGTTTCTTTTTTTCACTTTCTA
>JAOWBL010064620.1:0-21423 GCA_028564865.1 Zenarchopterus dispar
ACACACACACACACACACACACACACAGAGGAATGTGGCATTCTTTTCTCAGCGATAAAGTTTCACAGCAACCCTCCGTCTGTCTTCTCACACTGACTGCCCTCTGCTTAAATGAAAATAAACTTCTGAAAAATAACACAGTGGCCTTTGTCTTTATCATTTTTCCTTTTTTAGTTCCTCCTCGTGGGACGTCCACTTCAGGATTCTGCAGAGGTGGACCGGCAGGAGTCACTTGGTCAAATCCTGTTGTGGTCACTTGTTATCAAGTAAAGACTGGTGTTACAGTGAATGAAGAAGTGCTCTAATGTAATTTATTTTCAAACACGAAAATATTTTTTGTTTTCTCTGGAGATGGTAGTCTCCAAAGTTATAGTACAACTGAGCAGTCTAAGATGTTTGATATTAAATTCTGTAATATATTTCACTTGAGCATCGCTGGTTCTCTTGGAGTCATGACTCCAGATATAAGTTTATGTCATATTAAGTATGACAGGGATCCCCACACCACCACCATCCCTCCAGCCACCTCCACTAGCTCAGCCAAGCGGACACTGAGGCATTCCCAGCCCAAACAAAAGATTTAATCTCTCCAGTCAGTCGTGGGTATGCCCCAAGACTCCCTCCAACAGAATATGTCCAAACCACCTCCCCTGTTAGGCATCTGGAAGAGATCCTGACCAGATGCCCAAACCAGTTCCAGCTTTTCAATGCGGAGGAGCAGTGACTCTACCTCCCAGATGATTGAGCTCCTCATCCTTCTTTACCCTCCTTACAGGTTACCCAGGCCATCCTCCCGAGGAATTTCATCTCAGCCACTTCTACTCACAGCCTTGTTTTTTTGATCACTGCCCACAGTTTATGACCACAGGTGACGGCTGTAGCTTAGGTGAGCTGGTAAATCCATAGCTTTGACCGTCAGGTTGCCTCTGTCGTCCCCATGACAAAAATTAAATGGAAATCTGAGCTCAAAACTGAAATAAAGTTTTAAACAACAGTCCAAAGCTCTATATGCAGCACGTCTACTGGAAATCTACCTGGAAAAAAAAGAGAAAATACTAGATTAAGATCAGGACCAAACTTGGAAGTGAATCACTTCAGAGTGTGGCAACTACATTATAATGTTTTTGAAACGTGGCAAAAACATATATGTTTAGAGATGCTAAAAAACTGTTTCAAACACGTGCATGTGTTTAAAAGCTCTGTCATATGGTCTCAACTCTGATTTTCCTCAGTGACCTGGACTTGACTTGGACTCGACCACTCAGACTGGGAGCTCAAAACATGAACAAACATGAAACGTATAAATGATTTAAGACAACGCTGAACTGGTGGTTTATCGCAGACTCAGCATGCGTTAAAGGATAGTTACAGGTCCATCCCACTGTGGAGCCTCCTGGGACAGGATCCGTATCCACCTTAATGTTTTATATGCATTCTCATTTACGATTTTAGCACCTTATTAGTAGCTTCTGTCGTCTATTTGAAACGAGTAAAACTGACTGCGGTGCAGTTTGCTGATACATTTGTGTACAAATGAAAATGTAAGGATATTTGACCAACCTGGATCTTAGTGGTTACTTTATTACTTCAGTATTTTGAGTGTGGCACATGAGGACACTAAAACACCTAATGCACACTTAAGGACTTAAATTCATCCAGTAGCTCTTTGTTTTGAGGGTGGCCTTATGGTCTTGCTATTATTACTGGACGGTGTTTGATGTCTCCTCTTAATGTCCCTGCATTTTAATCGGGCACACATATACATGCACACAGAGAGCCATGCTTTATTAGGTGACCAACCACTTCCCTTGTCACCATGATGAAGCTTTTGGTACTCTGCTGGGGCTGTTTTAAAGCCCAGACACCCTTAGCCATTACTCAGGTGATATGCCAGCGGTTGGTGATCAATGCGTCTCTAATAGTGAGAGCAAGGTGGGGCAAAAAGCGAGAGAAAGGCAATGAAAATGATAGAGGGAGATAAAGATAAGCACAGAGAGTGACTGCACTTTTACCTACTCATTTATCACTGGGGTCCTTTGGAGCTCTAACGGGACCCAGGCCGCTGTTGTAATAGCCTGTCTGGATACAGTATTTACGAGGTGCCATCAAAACAATTGCATTTATTCAGGCGCCCAAGTCATACACCTTCCTCATCATGCCTTCACCTCTGGGTGTGCAGATGTATGTGTAAGTTAATATTTTAGCAGGAGTGAGGAGAGCTCAAGGGTGACTGTTGACTGTGAGGTGGATAATGATCTTTAGAGTTCAGCCAGATCACAAGGTCATCATCCACCTCCCTTTTGGTCTGTCTGACCTTCAGTCCACTCATCTGTCTTACCGTTTATCAGTAAGACTATCTTAGTTGTACTTGTTGGGTCCATGCACAAAAATGTCTGGATTTTCCTGTGTAGGAGTTTCAGAATGTAAACACCACGAATCATTAAAGATGAGTATTGTGGGCAAGGAGGAGACAAAGGATTTTACCGTGCAAAGTTTTGCCTATGCATGGGAAAGAGAAGCTGAAGAGGCAAAACTTTGATAGCTGGAGCGAGATGGGGGAGGGCTTTGCTACAGATGTGTGTGTGTGTGTGTGTTCAAGTGTGTGAGGGATGGGGAGAGTGCAGAGTGCCAGGCGATGTAGGAGGGAAAGAGGGAGTCTGTGTCTGGAAACCATCAAGCCATAGCTCGGTATATGTGTGAGCATGTGTGCATGTGTGTGTTGTGCAGCTCCGCTGGTCTCTGGCTTGTTAACCTGCAGGTCACAGGCAGCTTCAGGTGATGAAGTCAATGCCTGGCACACAAGATGGGCATAATGACCTCTCCCATAATTCGCACATACTCATGAACAAACACACATGCTGAAGCATAGGCAAGCAGGTCTTCATTGTGTTAACCTTCTTCACTGCAACAAATTTAAAGGACTGGTGTTTGATGTTTATCCTCTTTTTTTAGTGTGAATGTACTTAGATTCAAACCCCATGCTAGCACATTAAAGGTTTTATACAGAATATTCAGGAAACCCTTCTTACTAATGAAACCCTTATTCTTGAAGTGAACTGTAGTCAGTATTTATGTTGGTTTGGCTCCATAAAAACTCAAATCCAGCAGGCAAGAACAAATCATTCAGACCATGTAGGGTATGAATGTGCCCTTCAATTTCATGTTACAGCACGATAGACGCTCCAGAATCAGTCTAAATGCAGGGAAATATGCCAATTTTCAAGTCAAATCCAAGATAACACTGTTTATTTTTTAACTTACAATCCGTTCAGATCTGACACCAAATGTGTAAACAGTACTGTTTTTACTTCTCACAGCATGAAGTGCAAACTAAGTGGACTGATGAGTCATCAGAAATATAAAAATGTTTGGTCCTCTGCTGACCACCTATCAGTTTGTGAACCCAGCTGTTGCAGGCTAACGTGGATGGACAAGACCAAAAACATCTGAAAAGGATGACGTAGTCGCACAGATTTGCTCTGTGATTTGCTCTTCTGGGTCTCTCTCTTCATTTCCTTCCCTGATTGGCCAACCTCATATTTTCACTATCGCTGGAAGATAACAAATAGACATGCCTTAACAGCAGCGTAAACAACAGGGACTCTGTTGACGGTGGTATCAGATGTCCTGCAGCCTGCATTTAATAATAGTACTACCTACATGCGGGAGAGACGCTGTTATAAAAGCAGAGCGACAAAGGTTATTTCCAGCTGTGTTTTCAGCCTGTTGACACTCGTGCACTCATGCCCCGCCAGCACTGATGGGCATGTGATTTGTATTTATGGTGGTGTAGTGTGAACAGGGAATATTTCTTGCATAGACATGAAACACACGTAAGTTAAAACAGCTCTTTAAATAAAGACACACTAATATGGAGATAGCCTAGGTAAAGATGAAAATAGAAAAGCTTTACATTTCTATCCTGATATGAGTCAGTGATTTAAAAAAAAAAAAAAAGGTGTTAGGGTTGTTTTATGATGGTTGTATGTGTGACGTTGAAAGGCAATGACTTAGCAGAAACTGGTACACTTTCAGAGTCAGACTAGCTTTCTTTATGCTCGCCCAGGAGGTGGTCTTATATAAAAGAGATTTACAGGAGATGAGTGATATTAACTGGACTGACCTGGCAAGAAAACAAATACTAATATGCAACATTTCCCAAAATGTCAAACTGTGCCTTCAAGACTTTGTGCCAGAGCAATAAGATTTTGGCAGAAGCTGCTCCTCTGGTGAAGCTTTCAACCCATTTTGGTTATCACTTCTCAGGAAAACTGGAGTCTGGAGCGTTTTAGAGGGAAACATCTTCTCCTCTGATAAAAGATAAGTTTGATGGGAAGAGCAACAAGCATTATGCTGTGATGCGTGTGTGCGGGCTGCAAAGTCAAAAAGAGAGAAACCAGCAGCTGGTATTGTGTTTGTGTTTGCCCCGTGAGACCTGAATGGGGCTGGTGTTGAATTACATGGACTAGTGTTGTAGAGGCGAGGCGGGGTGAGCTGCCTTGATAGCTAAGAAGTGAGGGTTGACACATGAACAGGGTGACAGGGTTGGAGGATGGAGAGAGAGGGGGGCGGCGAGCTGGTACTTGGCAATTAAGCCAGAGTCTGACACCCAAAGCACTTCTCATGCTCTGGCACAAGCTATTGTTGTCTGGAATTTGAGAAATGCATTTGATCAGGGCAGTGTGTCTGCGTGGGTGTTATTTTGGATGACTCCTGGGGACAAAACAGCCACCAAAGAAGTGAAAGGGAGAACAGAGAGAGGAGGCAGAGGGCAAGGGTTACCTGATGAATACATGAACTTTCATCACACATCTGAGTACCTCTGCCGCTGCTGAACAATCGGCGTGAATGTGGGCTTCATTCTACAGAAAACAAAACTCTGCAAATGATATCCAGACTTCTTTAAGGGGGAGAAAAAGAAGAATAACATTCCAGCTCACATTGTTAGATGGCAGGAGTGGAAAGATATTTTATCAGGCTCTTCACACCTCCTCCACTCTTTAAAAGGGAATCCCATCTTTTTTCTTTGGCCTCAGCATTCCTCAGCCTCAGAGTGAATGCAAGGCCAAAGTGTGTGTGCTCACCTTTAAACTACTTAATGTCATTAATATGATCCTCCGTGTTGCTGTTTTTACACTTAAATGACTCAGAGAAGAAACAGAGACCTCCCTTTTGGCCACAAGTGATTATAAATACTTTGATTTTCTTATTAAGTCATTTGGTTTAGGTCCTCCTTCATTCAAAATGTCTAAAACATTTTTTATAAGTCCTGGAAAAGAAATGCTTAAAATGATGAGATTTCTGTGATTGCTAATGCTGTTTTTTGTTTGTTTTATTTTTTATGGTTATTATTAGTTATTTTTCTAGTTTAAACCATAGTGCCTGGCCAGCTGTACTCAGTCAATTTGCAAATATTTTCACAGATGAAATGGATTTTGTGGTCCTCCTATTCAGAGCCATTTCCACTGGTACAGAAGTTACTGAACCAATCACAGTGGGTGGGAGTGGGATTTATGTGACGTCTCCTGCAGGAACTGCTCAGATCCGCTATTTCAAACAACAAAGATAGGTGCAGAGTTGTAATAACACTTCGGATCAACAAGTTTTTACTGTCAAAACTGTCAAGTCATTCATCAGCATTCCTTCTCCTCTGCATGACATTTTGCATGTCTTTTGTTGATACTAGTCTGGTTGTTTCTATGCCAACATCACACACTTTCTTTGTATACCTCTGGTGAAGCTTTCAACCCATTTTGGTTATCACCCCCCCAACCAGAAATTAAAGTTGAATTCAGAGGACCCAGACTGATTCTCTGTATCAAAGGTGAAAAAATGGATACTGTCCAGGATAATCTAAGCACCTTAACAGTAAAAGATTTTTTTTAATTAACTAATAAAGAAAAATGCTTATTGAGAAACATTTGAGTGCTTTGTGTAAACAACCGCTACAACAAACTGAAACACTGCAACTAAAATGTACACAAACTCCAATTTAAAGCACTTAAAGTAAAAGCATCTATCCACAATGAAACGGCACCTGGTACTGATATAGGTTAATGTGTTTTCAATGGTTCATAACCTCTGGGTCCGGGCCCTCCAAAGGTTCAAAAGATAAGT
This sequence comes from Zenarchopterus dispar, assembly GCA_028564865.1. Taxonomy (NCBI): domain Eukaryota; kingdom Metazoa; phylum Chordata; class Actinopteri; order Beloniformes; family Zenarchopteridae; genus Zenarchopterus; species Zenarchopterus dispar. The sequence continues at coordinate 6,118 of JAOWBL010064620.1, forward strand.
CTGCCAGTTCAGGAGATGATTAATGAGGGATGAAAAGGTAAAGTTGTCCCACACAACTGAGAACTCTTATTTTTCTGACTTTTCCCTGAACTTCCATTTTTCTGTGAATGGATGTGTTAATTTGTAAAAAAATACCATTCATTCAAATCACTGGTACAATAACTTGTTTTATTCAATACTATGTAGGGCCCATGCTAAATATCAGAACACTGCATGACCTTAAATATCTGAACATGCTACTTTAAGCAAGAAAAATTCCCTCTATGTCAGCATATTAGACTTTGAAGCCCTAATTCTGAATTTTTGGATAATTTTTTGTTCCTAAAGAAACCACCTTATTAAAGCAGGTATTTTTGTGTCTTTTTAGAAACACCAAACCACTTTCAGACATCTGAAATGCAAAGATTGCAGTTTCTCTTGCATTAATTTTATGAAATACAACTGTAAACATTAGCATAATACTAAGCAAAATATTTATGTTCCTTGCAATATGTTGATCTGAAATTTTTCACATTGTGTGGTTTTATAAACCTTAAATGACTTCAGAGATAACTTTAGAACCCTAAAACCATGTTACTGACAGCAGCGATGCAAATGTACATTTCCACACACTGACCAGGTCATTCTGGGTTATGCAACTGAATTTTTATTCAAAATCCTTGATACAGATCTGTGTAGACAGATTAGCTCTGGAGGAGACTTGTGACTACTACATCAAAAGGTTGAAAAGGTTAGACACGGGGCTTTGCAATACTAACCTGGCAAAATGACAAAACATTATGAGAGAAAGTTTTAAAGCCTGTGTCCCTGAAGGAAATCATAACAATACAGATGAAAGGGCATCCCAACTCCATAATCGATGTGTCATATCCTCTCATGTAAAGACTGGAAGTGTAAACAGCAATTTCACTGCATCACTACTTATCAGCAGGGTTGTTGAGAACCAATTGGAGCTTTCGAGGGAACCGCTGTGTAGTTGCCGCCCCCTACTGACAAAATACGGTACTGCATCAAGACCATCACCAGTTTCCATTTGGAGGTTTTAGGAGGACATCTTGTGGTAGATCACAGCATATGGCCTTATTAATATTTCCTGATAGAGTACAAGTGTTCAAAAGTTGACAAGAACAAAAACACGTGTGAAAAGTGTTTATTTTGAGTAAATTAGGCACTTCACAGTGACAATTCCTGCCTCAGGGAAGTAAACCAGAAATGCTAATAACCAAAGCAAGTAAGGGCATCTCTTCATGTTGGTCAGGTCTACAGATGGTCTATCCTCTTAATATTTCCAGGACTAAAGTGCTGTGAAGAGCAGCAGGATACTATTCTTTTGATGTTTCAGATCTGTGTGTAGCGCAGGTATTTCTTCCCAGAAGGCACCTCTTTAGTCGTCACCCCGTTAGGAAAGAGAGCAGCAGCTTCTGAGTCAGAGAGCGAGGGGATCACCATGACCTTGTCGCCAGGCTGAAAAAGAGAAAGAAAGTGCAGTTCAGAAACAATTCCTACTTTATCACATCATAAAAAGACTTTGTTGTGATATAATTGCAGCACATCTGCTATTTAAGGAGATTCAAACTCAAAAATGTGGTTACAGTATATGGGGTTAGCATACATGAGTTCAGACAAATAGATCCATGCCAAAATTAGATAAATCTGATTATCATTTCAAAAAAATAATAATGAAATAATATAACATTTTAGGACTCCTTGGATCCCCACTGATTGGATTAAAAGAATTCATGAGCTCAAAGTTTTCATGGTTCTGGCAGACAACCCAAACATTTCATACACAAGCTTCAACTTTGTACCTTCCAGTCAACAGGTGTAGCAACCTTCTTCTGTGCGGTCAGCTGCAACGAGTCGATAACTCGGAGCACCTCAGTGAAGTTCCTTCCCGTGGTGGCCGGGTAGAGGATGGACAGCTTCAGCTTCTTGTCTGGTCCAACCACAAAGACCTGAGGCACATTTAGCAGACACAGGTTCAACTGAGCAGGAAATTTAAAAAAAAAAAAAACTTGTGCATTTCACTGATTTCTTACCAAACAGGGAGGAGAGTGGGCAGTAAATATAATGCTGAAGCCTTGTATGAGCAAGACACACAATATTGAAAAGGGTAATATTTAAAAAGTGAAAAAGTATATGCTTCTGGGACACAAGAGCAGCGTTAGGGTGAGTATGGACAGACGGAGAACCTCCTTACACAGCGAGCAGTGAGAGGCAGTCCATCCTTGTCTTTCTCATCAGGGTCCAGCATGCCCAGAAGGACCGACAGCTCTCTCTTGTCATCAGCGATGATGGGGAAAGGGAGAGTGCCGTCCGCATCACCGTTAAATGCCATCAGATCCTGTCAAGGAGGAAGGACACATTTGGTTTTTACACTTCCAAGGCCCATCACAATCCTGGGTTAATAATTCTCTGCGTCCTGGCAGTCTTCTCCACAGTTGCAACACAGGTCTAAAGAGTCACCAATAAGACTCCACTTCTAATCTTTAACTTCTGCCATTTCCATCAAGGTCAGGAACTATCTGCAATTCCTACTGCATCTCATAGTGGGGGAAAAAAGCAAAGATTAAAACACAAATTAGGGCTCTGCCCAATAAATTAAGTCTCATGTTTAAGAAACAATTTATTTACATTTGACTAAACTGAGTCAGGCAAGTTTCCACTGAGGATTTTCAGTAAACAGATGAGGGTTTTTTTGTTTAAATTAAAAAAAAAATTAAAAAATAAAAACACACACAGCTTTGAAGATGAAGGTAACATGATTTGCATTTACAGGACAGCCCACGTGTACGTGGAAGGATCCTTTCCAAAACATTAATACGGTTGAATTTTAACATCTTAAGATTTTACTGCACTATTGCACAACTAAGTTTATGGATGTTGAGCCACTTTAAAAAAAAGGGTGGTGTTACAGAATTAAAGTACAAGAGTATGAATCACTATCACTGCAATAAAACTGTTATAAAATAAAGAGTCACTGTATGGGAGTGTGTATTCCCAACCTTGCTCCAACCGTGATGGTCCTCCACACTGTCGATGGACAAGGCGATCATCTTTACACCTCGTTTCTTGAACTCGTCACTGATCCTAGCTGCGCAGGCAAGCTCAGTGGTGCATACGGGAGTGAAGTCCCTCGGATGGGAGAACAGGATACCCCACCTGTAGAGGACATTCAAGGGTTTTTAATATACCAGATGAAATAAATCCAGAATATTTAACTCTTATTAGCAGCTAAGTGACGTTTAAAGTCAAAGTGTGGTAATGTGTCATTTGACTCACAGGCACATGTGAACAGGAGCTAAAACACAAGACAGAATTTCTCATGTTTCCATTTACAAAAAGATCATTTAAGGTTGATATGGACTGAATTTTTGCTTTGCCAAAGCCTTTGGAAACCCATATTCCTTCCAGTCCAGAAATTCAAGTTTTAAAATTTTAAATACAAAAAAAGAATGAAGAAAAAGTAGGAGTAGAAGCAGATTAAGAGGAATGTGTCAAAGGGGGAATTTTAGCAGAGGAACTTCCAGGCAGAAATTTAAGCAACAGATGTCTGTCTCTGGCAAAGAAACTCAAGACACCAGCTGTGCTCCACTGAGGATGAACAAAGAGTATGAAAGATATTTCCTGAAAAATATCAGTGGCTTGTCATCACATGGTCTAAAGCAACAGAAAAGCTGTAATCCCCTGAGAGAATGTGACAATCACCTGATTATAGGCTGACCAGAAGCCCAAGTTAGACCAGGGAAGACCAAAAGCACCATTTCCCCCCCCCCTCTCACTTTGATTCTTTTTCCCAGCTAAAAAAAAGTAAACTGTAAGATTCAGATATGGCTGTGTGTAGAAGCATTTTTCCCTGTAGGCTCTTCTGGGATTAAATTACTCTTACGCCAGCAGGAAAAATCCTAATTGATGAGAACTATAATAGAAAACCAACAAACTAGGACAAAGCTTAACCAGATGACTGGCTCCCACAGTCCAGCAACTGTTCCCACAGAGGGGGAAGAAGGAAGTTATTGTGCAGTTACCCAAACTGCATGGTGTCCTTTTACCAGTTCTGGCAGGTCATTTCTGTTTGAAAACTATGCAGTTACAGCACTGCTTGTCCATGATATGTCCACACCTATCAGGGAAAGAAACAAAAACAAACCAAAAAAAAAAAAAAAACCCACACATCTGAATGAAGTAGTAAATCTCCACAGTGGAGAAGCCGTGAGCAGTGCGTTTGGCATTTTTCCATGTTCAAAAATTCTTTCACATATCAAAATTGTTGCAAACTATTTTTGCAAATATTCATATTGTTTCAAAGAAGCAGAGAGGAGTTAGTGCATCTCTGTTTCAAACTTAAAATTGAATATATATCCCAGTGCACCATAGGAAAAGTGCTTGCAACAGGACAAATGCATGTCAAAGCCGTGTACGCTCACACCATCAATTCCCAGTCGTGGCTTTGTGTGTGGTGTGCATACAAACAATGCTTTATGCCTCTCTTCTTTCATAAACAAGAAAGCCTAACAGGACTGGACACAATGATAGATGCCACCACCTGAAACAGGGTTCCAAGTCCATACAAACACACCTGACTCTCATTACACATTACTGAGGATCTGACCAGGGAAAATATATACATACATATCAAAGCATTTACTGATAAACAGCTTGTTGCCCTAACCATTTTAGCAAATAGGCATTTGTTCCTCAAAAACAATGATTTTGACAGGGAAATTAGGAAATTGGCTTTTAAAGACAGCTCTGCAGTCATGCTTGTGTAAGCGTGTCTGACTGCCAGCAGGCGGCGCTCTCCACTCATGACATGATAGTCTTGTGATCTAGTCATCCACTGAAGCGCGAAAAAACGTCTGCCTTATTTTATTAATTTAAATTAATTCAGATTAAAAACGTGTGGACTGCTTTATCAAAGACTGTACCGTTTCAGAAACCAAATTTCAAATTTCAGAAGCAGGCAAATCATCCACAACGCAGCGGTTCAAGTCTGCGCACTTACGAGTCGCCAAGAAAATCATGGAACTTGATCTTTCCGATGGTGGTGTCGGCCTCGAAGTTTGGAAACTCATCTCCCAACAGAAGACCAGGCATCTTCGTCCTTTTTTGTAGCTCACACTTCAAAGGAACTAGCGTGGACGGGCTGCTTGTGTGGCGTGGAGTTATAACAGGTCGGAACACATGAATGGATCCTCAAAGGGGCGGGGTTTTCTCACGTGACTGCATCACTGACCAACCAGGGAAGAGACAAAAAGATGCTTTTTTTTTTTTTTGCAACTTTATTCAACGTCCAAAATTAAATAAAAATAAAATACATACTAGTTTTAAGTATAAAAATACATAAATGGGAAAAATTTATAAAAATAAAAATAATACCAGAGAAAGGTAAGCATCTTTTGGATTTTTTTGTCGTTAAAGTCAGTGAGGAGTCTTCATTTTGTTTCCTAAAATACCAAAGAACAATAATTGAAAAAAAGATTTATATCGTCTGAAAATGTTTTTCATCACAGTTTTTCATCAAACATAAAGACTATTTAATATTTGAAATTATATTTTAGCGTTTTCCTACGTCTTACAAAAAAAGAACTCAACTTCCCATCGTGCCTTGTGATTACAACAACAAACATGGCTGTTCAGCTCGGTGTTGCCAGACGTGATACGAATTGCCAAACCTCCGACAGCTGAAATAAAGGACCAACAGCATCCTCGGGCCTGCAGAAAACTGATCGCTGCGGTGCCACTACATAACACCAGACACCACTTTCGCCTCTGTGGATTAACAGACAAAATGCCTTCTCCTAAAGCTAAAAATCCCGGTCGCAGCGGAGGAAGCCCGGTGCTCGGGAGCTCCTACGAGTTCATGTCGTTGACGAAGCCGCTAAACAGGTCTTCACCGCCTCACCTGCTGCAGCGACAGGGCTCCGACCCGACCACAGCGCGCCTCCGAGCCTCGGAGAGTCCCACTCGTCGCCGGGGATCCAGCTCCTCGACGGGGTCGGGAAGCGGCCAGGGGCCGCCCGAGGAGGACGGCATCCGGCTCAACCCCTCCCTTGTCCGCGTCACGCTCAGCTCCTTGCTCGCCATCGACCTGATGCTGTCCAAGCGGCTGGGGGTGTGCGCCTCCGAGGACGCGTCCTGGGGCAGCATGCGCCCGTTAATGAAACTGATTGAGGTGTCAGGACACGGCATCCCATGGCTGGCAGGTGCAGCATACTGTCTGTACAAGAGTGACAGTGCTGCAGGACAAGAAGTCATGCTGAACCTTCTCATGGGTAAAACCGCTTTTTCACTCCTTTTTTTTCTTCTAATCTGGCATGTAAACGCAGAAACATTTCAGACAACTTATATTAACAAAAAACTCACACTAACAAGAGTTGGAGCCGCCTCTCATGGTCATTTATGTTACTTGTCCTTCATGTGTGCAGACAGGCTTTCAAGTATAAGTCAAACTACTCTTGGGTTTGATCCCTGTGTGATTGTAGGTCCCTCTCCTCATGTCATACTTTGACCAACTGTTGGTTTTATGCATGTTGTTCCAGTTATACTTAATACAGATAGACAGATTTGTCAATAATAGTTACACATTTGAAAGCTGTTTGATAAGTATAAGTAAATGAAGAATCTGAACCATTTTGAAGCCACAAGAGAAAAAATGAATAGCATTGACACAATTAAAGTTTGATGTGGCTTATTTTTGGCTTAGATGTTTTATAAGCAGCACATTTTTTGGGAGGCTCAGCTTGGTTGAGAGATTTGTTCTCATCCTGACAGATTAAGAATTTATCAGTATGTTCTTGTTTGCAGGATGTCGTCCAGTAAGTAGTAGCAACTGTCATAGATGATGTTTTTCTGCATCAACCTTGAATCTTTTAATTTATCAGAGGCTGATTTTACCAGGTATTAAACTAAGTAGAGAATATAAGACAGATAAGCACTAATCGAAGAGGCAAATCAGTATTACAACAGAACTAAGATGGAGGAAAAATATTGTATTTACTTCAGGGAGAAAATGTATAATTACACTGAAACCTTTGCTGTATGTGCAGTCTTTATTTGATTGTCATGTAGTTAACAGCAATTAAAAAAAAAAAAGACTCCAGTCGATTATAACATTTCAGTGGATTTGCATATGTCTCCATGCTACATAAATGCTGTATTTATTTTTGGGTGCTGCAGCCTGGAGGATATAAAAGTCTTAACAAAGGACCCACTCAGCATGTCCATGTGGGCCACATCTGGATTAAAAGTAGGCTTCATGGATACAGTATAGGTTTGGGCTTAAAATGGGAAGCCTTTATGAGTCAAATACATTGGACTCATGAAGTCCCAATATATTTATGTGCCTCTTTAGTACAAAGGGACTAAATGAAAGGGCCAAATAGTGTGAGTACCATATGGTTCTAGTAACATATGTCCGCCATTAAAAGAGTAGCCAGCCGGGCCTCATCTAACATTGGATTAGAGTCCACATGGGAAAACGCAGTTAGGCTCACCCCAGACAGGGCTGCTCATAAGTCAGTGCTCGAGGGCCGATGTCCTCCATGTACAGACTGCAGTGCATTGTCGGCACTGCTGAGAAGGTGATCGGCTGCAACCTCCAAACTTTACAGGACCTGTACACCTCCAGAATATTAGGCCGTGCAGGTCGGATTGTGGCTGACCCTTCTCACCCTGGACACCTCAGGCAGGAGACTACGGTCCATCAGGACCAGAACTTCCCACCACAAGAACAGCTTCTTCCTCTCAGCCATCAGACTCATGAACAATAATTAAATAACTCTGACATGAAACAGCCACACTATTCTGCTGCTACTGGTTGCACGTGTATATATTGTAGATTTTTATTATTATTATTGATATATTTTTTTTGTAAACTTATACCTAGCATATTTATTTTATTTTGATTTATGATTTTTTTGATTTTTGCTTTATTCTCGTGTATTTATTTTAACTCCATTATTTTATGTTATATCTGCACCGTTACATCAGAGCAATGTCCTAGTCTGTGAACCCGTTTCACTGGCATTGGCAACAAAGCGATTCTGATTCTGATGTTTTTCATGTTTCCTTATTTAACACACCTGATTCTAAGTAATAGTTGCCATCATGGTCTGCACAATTCTTTTAATGACCCAACTATGTCTATCAGGATGTGTTGAAGCAGAGAAACATGTAAAACACGGAGGACACCGGTCCTCGCGTCCCGGCTTATGTGCACCCCTGATTATAAGACTCTTGGACAAACTTATTTGAGATCCGTCTTGTAACCCACTTTCAGCTCATATGGGGCCCACAGATAAATACTGCATGGGGAAGCACTTTGAGTTTCGTTCTCACAAAAATAGCAGCAGCGGAGGGAAATATTGCATTTGCTCCTATTTAAGGCATGAAGTTCCTGCTCTTTTTGTAGCAGCCAGTTTTTAGGGCTGGATTTCCTTCTCGGAGTCATCAGTTGTGTTATTAGAGTGGCTTCAGACACCTAAATAACTGCTCTCAAGCTCTTTATTTGTTCCTCGTGATATGTGCTCTTTATTGACTACAATTCGTAAAAAAAGAAGTCCAAGGTTTAGTTTGATTGAAGGGCCGGTGTGCATGAATGAGACATGGAAATCATGCAAATAGTGTAGCGCTTTGCTGCCACTTGGGGGCGGTCTCTGAAACGAGTTGTTCAGTCAGACCTGTGAACTACTCTTGGACGTGTCTGCTGTACCGCTCTTGGACATTTATCTTTGCTCTGCTGCAGAAAAGACAGACATCAGGAAGGAGAAAAGTGTGGTTGAGAGTCCTGAATCCATTATCTCTGGTGCACCCAACAAATCAACATTTAAAATTCAGCATGTTGTAAAATTATCAGTGTGTATCTACTGATCTTACATTTACCTAGAGATGTAATCGCAACTTGAATCAGTGACGATGATAATGTAAGTCTTGTGTTACCGTACTATGCTGTGAAGGTTTGCTCAGACAGGAACAGAATCATGGTTAATCTTACAAGCAGCACATCTGCAGTCACTTGCAGGACTCATTTGCAAAAAAAAAAAAGGTTCACATTTTAAGTTTAGCCATATTACTGTAACGCATGTTTTCAATAATTTATAACTTGAATAAAAGAGTGAAACTGCAAATGACATAATTTGGCCTCTTGGTATATACCAAGAGTTTTGGAAATGCATTGGTGTCAGTCACTTTCTCTGCACAACGACTAGAAGATGCTGAAGGACCATTTAAGACCATTAAGGGTTAAACATCTGTCCTCTCCTCCAGTTAGGGTGATTAATGGGAAAATACAGGCCAAAATTGTGACTTCTTTCAGTAGAACTGTGAGATATTAGGAAAACCTACAACAGCTTAGGTGATGATGATATAGATTATAATATATAAACCAATATTTCAGTGTATGGAGTTAATGTTTCTTCTGCGTTGCAGCTAAATTTGACCACTGACTTAAATAGATTATGCAGATACTTCAAAAAATAGAAATGCATTATTTCTATTCCAGTAACGCAGTTTAATAAAATTAAATAAATAGATACTGCCCTCAGGAACAATTGCCGCTGCAACTACAACACTCTTGATACTAATTTAGATGCTGATTTCATTTCAAATTAGCATCTAAATTGGTGTCTTGGGCAGTAATGTGCCAACTTTTTGGCAAAATATTAATGACATTCAGAAGATGGATGCATGGCATTTATTGGGATATTTATTTATCTATTTATTGATCTGAAAATGATCAAACTGTTGCAAGCTGATAATGCAGTAAATGAAAACTATTGCATGGCCCAGACTGTCAGTAGTGTTTGGCCTTGTTCTGAAGATACCTTTTACAACCATTTAAAATCTCTACTGTAAGATAAGATCTGTTGCAGTTTGCATCCATGTCTTCATATCTAAGACTGCAACTAAGGATATATATTATTTTTAATGGCTTATTTTCTGGAAAGGTTGCCTTCTACTGGTTTCACAGACTTGTTTTTTGTAAAATGTTCAGACACTTTAGAGGTTCATCTCTGGCTTGTATATTTCTTTTTTCTTTCTTTCTTTTTTTTAATCTGTAATCCCTGTTTAGTCATTATAGACATTGTCTTTTCCAGTAAGTGTTGATATACAGTTAGCAGGCAGACGGAGAAAACGTCAGTGCCTCCAGCTTTTCCTGTACTGCATTGCAGTCACAAATGAGCATCCAGCATTGACCTGAGCTTCTCTGTGACATTTATGTTGTTTTATATAATTCATCAGCACTAAACAAGTCGACAGATTTTTATGATCAGTATACCTATTTAAGTGTCACTGTAACACATTTTTTTTTTCACTTTAATCACTCCCAGGTCTTCTTCTGGACCTCCTCCTGGTCGCCGTTGTTAAGGCAGTGGTTCGTCGACGTCGGCCAGCACATAATCGAATGGACATGTTTGCCACCTTTTCTGTGGACCGCTACTCCTTCCCTTCCGGCCACGCCACCCGTGCCGCCATGTGTGGGCGGTTCCTGCTGGCTCATCTTGTGCTGGCAGCACCGCTGAGGGTCCTCGTGCTGCTGTGGGTGGGCCTGGTGGGGTTCAGTCGGGTGCTGCTCGGCAGGCACAACGTTACTGATGTGCTGTTTGGGTTCTGGATGGGCTATTGCCAGTACAACCTCATAGAGATGCTGTGGCTCTCTCCTCAAACCTTACAGGGACTGATGGGACAGCTGGTTTAAAGCTAAGGACCACAAAAAGAGGAGAAATAGTGGTTTCTGTCTTCAGTGTAAGAGCACCTGCACACGCGTTTGACTTTCAGGCAACAGAAATACACGAGAAAAAGAGAAATAAGAGTTATCACCGTTTCCATTTCCTGACACATTAGTTCAGCTCTCACCCTCCTGCTGTGGTGGTTACCAGCCAAACATAATGCAATAATCAGCCGTAACATTAAGAAGGCTTTCATAATATCGCGTAGATCCCCCTCATGCAACAAAAAAGCCACGACACCCAGATTCAGACTCTTCATGAGATGAAGCAGCTGCAGAACCGAAGGCGTCCGTTATCATCAGAAAGGTCTGTTCCTGGCCGAGGCTAGCTCGGTGTACTTGGATCAGTTTTGTGTGTGTGTTTTACGAGCTGGCCCTCGAGACTTTTTTGTGGTTTCTCGTGCCCTGATGGGTAGGAGTCCATCCTCCATCCTTAGCTGGGTGGTGCGTGGTTGTTTCTCACCAAAACGGTGACCAGTGTTATTCACTTCATCCGTAAGAGGTTTTCATGTTGTGGCTGAAGGATTTCTCACACTTGACCTCTCTACGTCCTGAAGTGAAGCCGTGTCACTAACACCTGCTGCTGCTCTGGTCCGATTCAAGAAGACAACGTGAAGATTTCCGCAGCTGTTAAGTAAATATGACAAACACCGTTCTTTAACCCGTAACTATGCTTTGCTACTAATGACTTAAGTAAACACATTGATCAGATCAAACACTGCCTAATTTTACATCACAGGGAATATCTAATGTTATTATAAATCAGTCTGACTATTTGATTTTGCAAAATTAGATGATTAGGATTGATTTCAAAGGTTTATGCTTTAGTTAATGATGATTTTTTTTTTCTTTAAATAGGAGCATTTGTGTCGACAGACAGTTCAGTCCAGTAATGTACAGTAAAGATCAGTGAATAATCAGTAGTTCAAGTCCTCATCCTGATTTGCTCTGCTTATAAAACCTGCTGCTCACAGTACCGAGGTGGGATCTGCTTCAGACGTGCAATAAGAAGACAAAAGTGCATAAAACTAGAAGGGCCTTAATATTATTCCCGTACTTTGAGCCACATTCACTTATTTAGACAAGATTCATATCACTTGTCTTCCGTCCTCCTGTGAAAAAACTTTCAAGTAAATGTTATTTATCAATAATCTACTATAACCTCATCTTTGATAACTGATCGGCTCTTACAGGTTTTATACATTAAGACTTGTCCTAATGCATTCATTTTATAAATGTTCAAAGCAAAATTAATATACATTATCATATCGGTTCAGTATACACGCTTTAGCTGTGGATTCGTGTCACCTAATTACTGTTAAACATTATACAACTTAATGCAATGACAAAAGGGTTTATACGAATAGATTAAAAGTCTTTAATGTTATGAAGGGGTCAAATTGGCATTATTTTTTTTCTCATAGCTAGATATATTCTGCTCATCGTGACAAGAAGAGCACCAATATCAGAGCAAATGCAACATGTTTATCAATGTAAATGTTGTATAAAACAAAACAAAAAATATTTCAGAGGCAGAACATTTTTTATTACAATCAAAATAATGAAGTATGATCTCTTCTGTGTTGCCTGTTTTATAAAACCCAGACTGTAAACACTCAGACCATGGATGTTAGCGTTGGATAAGTTCAGCAGAATCTGTAAATTATTTAAAGTTTTATTGGAATTGAAATAAGAGAAAACTGTTAACAATTAACTGTGAGAATCTGTCGGAGTGCTTAAGGGTTGCAGACATCTCAGGTCTAAGAGATTTTAGAAGATCTGCCGAGAAACATGTCACCGGTTTCTCAGTGGACGCTCAGACAGACCATGTGATCAATTATTTGACATTAGAGGAAAAATAAAACACTAAGTAATTTAGTAATCTAGAGTTAGTTATATTCAGTAGAAGAATATAACTGTGGGGGTCACAAGCACTGACTCATTTTTTAAAATTATAACAATTTACCTTGTGGTTTCACGCCACGTATTTCCCAGGGAAAGCAAATGCAGGACGATGTGACGTTTAGTGGCGATAAGTCTACTCCCATGAGCAAAAGCTCGTCCCAGACTTCAGGTGGCCACCGTCAAAGTGACTGGGTCATGTTCTGCTGGAGTTTCTGATGATCACACAATCAAATGTAAGAAGATCTGAAGCAGAGGTCACATCTGAGGTGACTGTGTTCTGCATCAGACTCAGCAGTTCGTGAAACAAGTACATGTACAATTAAAATTAAGATTTTTAAGCATTTCTGACAAATCTGCTACTACGTGAAGACGGGCCAAGCTGCTGTGTGTTTATTGGCCCCGTGTCACTCTCCAGCTGTTCTGTATGAGGACCAGTCAGGTAAATGTCACAAACACGACTGCCTTTGGACAAACCAGTACCAGCTCCATTTCTGTACGTTTCTTTTCTTTATCCTGCATTGTACTCGGTTCGTCTGCAGCGATGTGGGACCTGCAAAGGCCACACAGATCTGTCCTGAAGCTCTTACATAACAGCATTCATGTTTACATGATGTTTACTTGAAATTGCTGACTCATAAAACAGCCTAAAACTCACGTAGTGGCAATGAAAGCCTAAAACATTAAGGAGGGATTTTTATCTAAGCGGTAATTACATTTTCCTTTTAGTGTTCATTTTAAAACTGTAAACATCTGTTTCAGGTCTGTTGCCAATTTGATCCCTTCATCAGCAGTTACACATCATCTGTGGGAATGGTGTATATTAGATGGAAAAAAGTAGTGAGTCAAACTGTAAATTTACATTTCAACTGTTTTGGTCATTTGAATAGGACCTAAAAAAAATAATTTAAAAAAATTACAAGGAAAAAAAAAAAAGAAAAGATAACAGGAGTCACAAATGTGCTGTTTTTAATATTTGGAGCTCTGTAAATGTAGATGTTGCATGGATAAATGTTCATGGTCATTCTTATGTGATGTTCAATCTTAAATCAAAAAAATAAACAAAAAACATTTTAAAAGAAAAAAGGATGACTTGAATAAGTCGTGGTTTAAACGAAGACCATTAGCATCACTTATCTCCAAATGCTTTTTAGTACAAATCTAATCTCACGAGAGCAAATACTGAAATCCAGTTTCAAACAACTCACGTTATTCCAACATTTAAGGAAAATTTGCTCTGATTACACTATATTTATGTCCCTTTGACATATAAAAAGACTCACTTAGGTGCACTCAAATCTTGAGCTTAAGAAGCATGTCTAAATACTAACCAAGACCATTTTAATCGCTGGAAACAAAAACAAGAACCAAGATGTAGAAGTACAGCCGTCACGACGTCATCTGAGGAATATCGGTAAAAGAAAATCTGTGTTTGAATCTCTACTTAAAATCTTTCTTAATCCCAATGCTGTAAAATGATTCATACAGATGCTGATTTTTTTTTCTCCCCTCTTCCAATTTTTTGTTCGAGGCGTTTGGGTGAGTGTGGATGTTCTTTATATACGGTCTGTGGCTGTTTAATTTGTTATGCAACAGTCTGGTAAGCTGCCACAATGTTCTTGGGTTTTGTGACCCCGTATAAAGTAAATCCATGCAGAAACACAGGGGAAAGAAATCATTTTGCAATATTGATTTCAATGTATAGTTTTATAGGAATGTACAAGACTAAGAAAACACTTTTTTTCCTTCAACATACTTATTTGTCTATGATTTTGTTTGACTAAAAAAAATGCATTTCTTGTCATTTCAGTTCATTGATTTTACTTTTGTGCTTTAATTTTATACTAATTTTCAGTTGAAGATACTCAAAGGGAGTGATAAGGAATGGGTTAAAGCTAACTGGCAGATGTTAAACTGTGACAAGTTTTCCTGCTGTTAATATTTAGGAACGATAAAGTGACATTTTAACATGATAAACTCTTCTACAAACTTGTTGCATCCAAGACCCCTGAGGTCATCTTCTGTTGCACCATGTATGTTTGGTTGTGCATATATCTGGGAGTTTAGTTTTTACCCACTTTGACCCACTAACTTCATGTACTTGTGACGGTGCTTTAAAAGTGCATATTATTTAACACTAACTGCAGGTTTGATGCTTAAGCCACGTCCGTGCAGTGGTGCACATTCACTAGGTGGATAGTTGAATCCTGGGCAGAGATCCAATGTCAATGTAAAACCTTGAAATGACGCCAGTGGTGACGGTGGCCTAACTTTGACGTGTGTTTGACGTTGGCGCTTCCACGAAGGCTCGCGGCACGCACCAACCCGCTGGTTGTCATGAATGTCTCTTTTTTTTTTTGGTCTTTATAACTACCGATTCCTCATCTTTATCACACTGAGATATTCAGGAAACATTGTTGCCTCTTTACAATTTGCAGTAAAAACCATCATCCTCGCCTTTGCACTTGAAGCCAGGTGGACCACACATTCAAAAGAGAGTTAATGTTTAAAGTTGTGCAACAGCTTTGTGACTTCAAACAGAAACTTTAGCATTGTTATAAAGAGTTAATTTACAAGTCACAGTATCTGTGGATTGTCTCCATTAATGGTCATTTTTGACATACATGCATAGTTGTAGTTCCCTTTTAGGTGCATTTGATTAATTTCCACTTTCC
>JAOWBL010064631.1:5242-21421 GCA_028564865.1 Zenarchopterus dispar
TTAGACCAAAGACAAACATGAACACAAAAACAGTTTTGAATTTCCAATCAATCTAACGTTTTTTTTTTGTTTTGTTTTTTTAACAATGGAGATAAAACCAGAGCACCCAGAGAAAAGTCCATAAAAGCATGGAGAGTAAACACAAACTTCACACCAAAAGTTCCCAGTCAAGATTCAAACCAGAAATTTTTTTTGTTTTGTTTTTTTTTTTTGTGAGAGAACAGTGCAACAACTGCACCTGTGTGCGGCCTTTGCTGTATCTATATAATGCCACCCCTTAATAAAACAGCCTAATTAAGGAAACCTCAAGAAAAATGTCTTAAATTAGCCTAATGTGGCTCCCTTTAACCCAGAAACATGTTCAAGACTCTCTAGAAGAATGTTTAGGAATAATTCTAGTCCTGTCGCCATCTTACAAGCTGCTTTAATAATTGACTCAGACTGTTAAAATCGATTATTTCTGTGGAAAAAGTTAAGCAGTAGATTTTAAACTGTTTCTTTCTCCAGAAGACCGACAGATGATACAAGTATTTGTTGATGTCGCAAAGTGTAGGCAAGAAGTCATCATTTATATTCTCATTCACTTATTCATCCAGCCTGTATGTATCGAGCATGGGGGAAGACTTGTTTAGTAGGGTCTTCTACCTAGACCATTGCAATAAGCTTGTAGTAGTTTGTAAGCACACTCTAGCAGGTTGTTTTGGCGACCTGAGATTGAGTTCATCAGGAAAGGCACTGAAACAATAACAGTCGCAGTGGCAAGGCCAACATGCAAAGCTGCCCTTAGTAAGTCTTTCGCATGACAAAGCCATATAGTCCTGGTCTGACTTTGACTAGATAAAGTGAGGCTGGGCTTTGCAGAGCATGCAGCTGTTTGTAATTCAGAGGCTGTGAGATCAGGTTCATAATCAAAATGAAAATCCCATGTGTCAGCTAGTTCTTGATTCAAACCCTCAGGTTTAGGAACGAAAACCATGCCACGCTTTTTGTTATTCTCCTCATCTTCTGATTCTGAAGCAAGAATTTCAGATCTACTTCCCGAGGATGAGGACCGCTTTTGCTCATCTACAGTTGTGTACTCAGAGCCACTTTCTGAGGATGAGTAAAATTTTTGCTCATTTTTATTCATTTCAGAATGGTCAGATACTGGAGCAAAACGGTCAAGGGGAAAAATAGATGTCTGTGGCTCAGATGAAACTGCGTCCTTTGCAATTGTGTCTTCAGGCATAGCTTTTGAGATTGAGGTCCTCTGCTCATCTGCACCTGGGTACTTTTGCCTAGATTCTGGAGCAACACCTTTCAAGGGAGAACTAGGTCGCTGCTGCTCAGATCCAATCAGGTTGTCTATAGTTGAGTCTTGATGTCCATATCTTGGGAATGTAAAAAATCTTTGCCTTTTTTTATTCATTCCAGAAGCAGACATCTTCTTTTGGCCAGATACTGGAGCACCAGCTTGTGAGGAAGAACTAAGTTGCTGCTCCTTAGATGCAGTCAGGTCCTCTGTAATCGAGTCTTGAGGTTCACATCCTGGGAAGGTGAAACATCTTCGCCTTTTTTTAGTCATTCCAGAAGAAGGTGTCTCCTTTTGGTCAGGTGGAGCACCAACTCCCAAGAGAGCTCTAGGTTGCTGCAGCTTAGATGAAATCGCGTCCTTTGGTTTTGAGTACGGAGAGCTAGTTTCTGAGAATGTGTAACGTCTTTGCTCATTTCGATACATTTGAGAAGTAGAGCTCTCTTGGTCAGATACGGGAGTAACAACTTCCATGGAAAAAATTGTTTCCTGCAACTCAGATGAAATCCGGCCCTTTCCATTTAAGTCCACAGATTTACTTTCTGAGAATGTGTACCGTCTTTGCTCATCTACAACTGAGTCTCCATCTCTGCTTTCTGGGTATGGATATCCGCTTTGCTTATTGCGTTCAGCCCAAGAAGAATTGATTGTTTTTATCATATTGTCACATTTTGTTTTCAAGACATCGAGTTCTTCATTCTTTGTAGCAGTTGTTTCTACTTGCTTTGACTCTGGAACCAGAAATTCCAGAGGTTTCATCCTCTGTTGATGAGACGCAGGCATATCCTTAAAATTTGGAGCATTCGATTTTTTCTGCCCTGACATAGAACCGTCATCAGATGCAGTGTTTGAAAACATGTAATATCTCCTCTCACATTGCTCAACTCCATCAGAACTTGCTTCTCTGGAAACAGAAGTCGCTTTCAGCAGTTTCAATTCATTCTGAGCTGCCTTCAAACAGCTAATCTGCTCTACCATACATTTGTTATTTTCATTTATCTCTACACTTGTGCTTACCAGATCAGTAACTGATCTCCCAATTTTGGAGTTTATGTCCTTCCACTCTAAATGCACTTTTTGGAGTTCCTTCTGTGACTCTTGAAATAGCTTTTTGTACTTATCTTTTTTTGCTTTCTCTACGAGCAACTCCTTCTCAAGATTACCAGCTGACTCTTGATTTTCGGCAGCTCTGAGTGGCACAACTGTTTTTTTCCGTGCTGAATAAGATAGCAGAGATTCTTTTCTCTCAGCATGGGGAGGCCTGTTGAAATTGCTTTCAGCCATTAATTATTTTGTGTAAATATTTGTCTCAGAAACAGAAATAGTTACCCAGACAATTTTGGTGGCTGGTTGATTTTATTTGTTCTCGATCTCTCCCTTTTATGAAATTAGTTATATAGGCGCAGCAACATATGACTTTAATATTTTATGATCTCATAGAGTTATGACATGCACGTGCATGTATGTGTGACGACACAGTCCGTATGGCTTTGTTGTCACCTAGCAACGGGGTAAAGCGATTTTTAACGGCTCACATTGAAAGTGTGCATGAGAGACTGAGAGATAATTCTGTGCACCATGTGAGCATACCTTGCAAATTTAATATGTTTCTATGTTAAAGTACACCAAGGTGATAGTATTTTTTGTAATTTATTTGTACTGGCAAAGAAATGCAATTACGTCCATCCCATTTATCAACAACTGTCATCATTAAAGTACTGAAACTGATGCGTGAAGCTACCTAGCTACCTAGATGCTAATTATCTGGACTTTGTTTTGATAACTGTAGCTTAAAGTTAACACTTAGATTTTGAGCTAAATAAATTAAAAATAAATAAATAAATAAGGTACTGTTTTTAATGAGTCATGTGAGCATGAATTTCTACCGACGATGACGCATTTTATGCTAGCGGACTGATACCTGGTGTAACGTTGAGGTTATCCTGCAAAGTCAGTTGCTAAAGATTAACGGTGCTGGAGTGTAACAATTATTTAAACTGTATATATAAAAGTATATGTAACGAGTGATGTCCAAAGTAATTATGCTTCAACATATACATACTGTACTGGCATAGTGGCCCCTGTACCACGGATGGGTTTGCCGTGTGCCGTGTCCTGTGGGTTGCCGTGCCCTGAGGGGATGTGGTTTGTTATAGCTCTGTGGAGCTCGTTCACCTGTTGTTAGGGGCTTTACTGGTTGGTGTCTTACCCAGCCTTAGGGTGGTCTCGTACCGTGGTCTGTGCTGTGTGTTGCCCAAAATCAATTGTGTTTAATAAAGACGTTTTATTTTTGGTAAAATCTGGTTCCTTCCTTCTTCCTGTGATCTACCTCCTTAAAACACCAGTGATTAAGCAAGGTTTATAAAAACACAGCATATTATATATATATATATATATATATATATATATATATATATATATATATATATAGGCTTGAGGGCTTCAGGTGCAATACATGCAGGTGTTGATTGGTGCTTCATTAGGTTCAGCTGAAACATCTGCTCGCTGCGCTGGAGCCGAGCCCGCTGGATTACAACAGTCTGTTTATCATGTCAAAATAAACTGCTAGTGATTGATAAAGATGTCTTGACCAAGCTACTTTTAATGAACAAGAAATATCAGTTAGATTAAATGTACAGAAGCTCAAGCATCCTTCTCTTTGCTCCTCCACCCAGCCAAACAGACCTCCTATCCTCCCTCGACCCACAGCCTCCCTGTCACTCCTCAGCTGTCTCATCTTCCACCTCAGTCATGAATCCTGCTGTTGCTCCACTGTTCTCCTTTCACATCAGGAGATGTCAGGGCCCCCTCCACCTCTTCCTCTAGCGTGTCTGTGTCTAACAGACAGTTAAAGAGACAACTGAAGAGACTGAATAGAAACAAGGCTGAAGTTCTGGATGCTGTCAGCCACAGAGTCCTGAAAGCCTTTAGGGGCCACCTATATGGGATTCTGCAGCACCTCTTAAACATCAGCCTGAGCCAGGAGAAGGTTATGGTGCTGTGGAAGACATCCCATCTTGTTCCAGTGCCCAAAAGAGTTTATTCATTTTTTTCTGATGACTATAGCCCTAACATCTCAGATTGTTAAAATCCTGGAGAGACTTTTATTTACTGAAATAAGCAAACAACGGCTTTCCTGGGCCCACTGCTGTTTGCTTATTGTTTTGGTATTGGAATTGAAGATGCCATCATATATTGCTTCAACGAACCAAGAGTCATCTGGACAAAGTAATAAACACTGAGAGGATCATGTTCTTCAATTTCTCCAGTGCTTTTCCAACACCATCCAGTCTGCATTACTATGTAAAAAAAACTCTAGAAGACACAGGTGGATGCTCAGACTTCCAGTACAAATCAGTCTTGTCATTTACAGAAGTACTCAGATAGCTCTGTAGTTGTGGGCTGTATCAGTGCTAGACAAGGGACTGAGTACACAGAACTGATGGACCATTTGGTGGCATGGTGTGGGAACAATAATCTCATCTTATCCATTTCTCGTTTTGCAGCTGGTAAATGGGACAGAAAAATTCTTGTACTTCCCACAACTACCAGGAATTTCACGTTAAACGTCAACAAAATTGCGAACTGTTTTTGTGAAAGGGAGAAAACACTTAAAAGCAACTTGAATGTAAACAAGACAAAGAACATTATTGTGGATTTTAGGAGAGCCAGGATTAGTTCAAATAATTTTTCCATCATGGGAGAAGAAATGGAGGTGGTGGAGGAGTATAAATACCTCAATGTTCACCTGGAGAACAGACTGGACTGGAGAAACACAACTGATACTGCTTATAAGAAAGCACAGAGCAGACTACTTCTTGAGGAAGTTTAGGTCCTTCAGGGTTTGGAGCAACATGTTGTATATCTTCTATAAGTCTGTTGTGGAAAATGCAGTCGCTTCTGCAGTCATCTGTTGAGGGAGCAACATCAGAGCCAATGACTTTAAGAATAAGAGCACAGTTATAAAGAAAGCTGCCTCTGTTCTCAACCTCTGGTGCTGACTGTGCAAAGGAGGATACTTCATAAAATGAAGAAGATCAAGGACAACTCTGAGGATCCTTTTCACAACACAGTGATTTAGCAACAGAGCGTCTTCAGTCAGAGACTTTTTCAGATCCACTGCAGCATAGATCGCTACAGGTGGGTTGTAGAGAGTTACTGAATACTGCAAGAATTAATTTTCTTTCGGGGTAAGTAAAGGATTTTTTGTATTTTTTTTTTTTTAAATGTTATTTCCTGCTCTAGAATTTGCTGCTCAAGTGGCAGCCTGCTGCAGTGGCTCTGTCAGACTGAGTCTTTTTTCATACCGTAAGATTTGAAAAAAACATTTTACTGCTCTTTTTTCAGATAAAAGTATCATTTTGGAAACTTACCATAGTGGTTTGAATGATAATATGCTTTGAGGATTTCTGCTTGTAATTCTAGCACTTTTTAACATTTGCCATGATGAGTAGCCATGACAACGGCAAGAGTATGAAGTTCAATTACTTTTCTTTTTTATGCACTTCAGCCAAGGCTGCTGCATTTGTACCGCAGTGTTTCTGTTATTTGTCTGCTGCATTTAAACACAAAAAATTTGAATGTACATAGATATACATATGTATGTGTATATATATATATATATATATATATATGTGTGTGTGTGTGTGTGTGTGTGTGTGTGTGTGTGTGTGTGTGTGTGTGTGTGTGTGTGTGCGTGTGTTTGTGTGTATAAAATCATTGTAAAGGTACATTGTTAATCCATTTCCTAAACTGACTGAGGTTCACGAGTTTTTTAATATTTTAATATATAGAGGAAGTGGAATAGATGAATTACTTTTACATCTCTCATTTTAATTAAGAAGTTCAGTGTGTAGAATGAGAATAAGATAAAGAAAGAAGTTGAAACATCAGAATCTTTCAAAATGATTCACAAATTTGCAACGTTTTATTTATTTTTTTTCCTTCACTTATTTCTGCCTTTTCACTACCTACAAAGTGCTTTTGTGATCAAATGAACTTTCTTGAACTTAAGCCGTGCACCTCCGACAGTCACAGGAGGTGGAGGTGTAGGTGGAGGTGCATGAGCGGGAGCGGCAGCAAACAGGAGCGCTGACTCTGGTGAGCCGGTAGGAGGAGTCTTCCGTGTTTCCCCGTGTTTCTCCACACTGTCCTCGTTGTGTCTCACGCCGGTACCCTCGCTCACGTTTCATTTTCTCGTCACTTTTATTTTTTTTTCCTCTCGTACCAGCAGGCAGAATAAATCGATTTCGACAAAAAAAGAAAGAAAAAAAAAGAAAAAGAAAAACTCGGCTCCCTCACAGCCGGTCACATACCAGGGAGTCGTCAACCGCCTCATCCATGTATTGGAGTCCTGGGCCCCAGAGAACCGGCTCCGGCTCCAGCCATGTCGGCCAAGAATGCAGCTGCTGGCGACGGTGACAGAGCGGGAAGCGAACCGGGAGGTAAATAAGCACAACAAATAGCCGTAACCGCCTCGAATGGCCATGTGTGTAAACTGCAGTGACTATTTGGTGTCGACTTTTGGACTATGGAGAGGAGTTTTTAAAGACGGTTTCTCGATGGTTCACCGTAACTTTGCGGTATCTCGAAACTAGGTCAGTAGATCAGTAGAGCAAGCTCGCCCTCTAACGCTACGCCATTTATATAACCGCACGACGTTGTTTACCGTACTGACAGCGCATATTACACTACACTAATATGTCGACTGTTATTTTTAAGTGGGGATACAGTTATTGACAGTTTCTTTGTCCGTTTAGTCCTTGTTAACGTTCACCCATTCAACTCATCCACACAAGTTAGCTTAGCAGCGGCAGCAAGGCCTGTTTATCGGAGAAATTGAATCCCCTGAGGTGGTGTTTTCAGCCCAGGACAGCTTGTTATTCTGGATATTTCTGTTCAGTTATTTATCTTAAGCTAGAAGGAAGGTTTGCTATTGTTTTGTGTATTATGATTATTATTGTTTCCGCAGACGGTGGAACCGGCTGAGCCGTTTATTTTTCTCATGTTAGCTGCAGGTTAGCTTCGGAGAGCCGCTGCATGTCACACTCGGCGGAGCCTTAATCTGTGTCGAAATCTATTTGAAGAACAAAATGATTTCGACACGATTTCTATTACTATTTATAGCTGCAGCTGGTAAATGACAGAGAAAAAAATGATCGTACCTCCCAAAACTACGAAGAGTTTCGCGTTAAAAATCAACAAAATTGCGAACTTCTTTGCGAAAGGGAGAGAGAATATTCAAAAGCATTTGTTTTACCTGTTTATGTACCCATCCATTTTTAGATTTGAAGCTCGATAGTTTGCCTAAAATGTGGTCTCTTTTGACATGTGAGAGGATAAAACATTTTTGAAATCTTTCCTACTGCTTTTTTTTCTGTACATACACTGTGTATTGACAAAGCAGTTATTGGATAAGAAATTCCCATTTGTTATGGTGCCTTGCCAAAATGCAGGTCCTATTAGAAATGGGATGGAGGGCCAAAGCAAATATAGATAGTCAAAAGGGGAAAAGGAAATAAAAACAAACACTATTTACACACAGTTTTGTTCTTAACTCTTGAGGGGTGGAGTTTTGGACAAAAATAACCCAGAAGCCAAAGAAAAAACATTTCAGTTTAAAATAAAAATATATGTGTGTATGTGTATCTATGTATGTATGTGTGCATATATGTGTGTGTGTGTATGTATGTATGTATGTATATATGTGTGTGTGTGTGTGTATATATATATATATATATATATATATATATATATGTGTGTGTGTGTGTGTATGAATATGACCTTGCTGGAATATTTGAGGTACATGCTGGTACATAATTGGCTGGATCTGGATAATGCCATAAGACGACTTAAATGTATTTTTTGTTTTTGTTTTTTCTTTTTTTTAAGAGAGACAATAAAGAAAATTCTTAATTTAAGTAGTCAAGTGCTGGAGTTTTCTGGTATGACTGTGTTTTCACTCCAAAGAAGATGCTGTCAATCATCAAAACACTATTCAGTTCTATACTGAAGCTGTGTAAGTATTTGTCAGGTGGTTTGCACATTGGCACACCTAGTCTATATGGACACACCTAGGCATTCAAACACTGTAGTTGTATTGGGACGTAGATTATTACCCTTGGTCGTTTTCAGGCAAAATTTATTAGGCTCTCTTAACTGTTATTATTGTGCTGCACAATAATCTCTGAGTTGTTGACAGTCAGGTTTGATTACAGTTGTTGACAAACAGGAAGAGTGTGTGTGTCTCTGGTTCTGTTTGCATAAATTGGATGTTTTTCTTTTTTGTAAACACCACAGTAACATATGCTGTGTTTCCACTAGCAAGAGTTCAGGCTAAACCCGACAGACAGGAACCTCTAAACCACTGACTGTCTTCTCAGCCCCTTCAGCTGGCGTGTCTCCATTATACTGTAGCGCCACACAAGAACCTTTGACTTAAAAAAAAAAAAAAAAAAGCACATTTGACCACCAAGTGGTGGTAACGCACATTTTTTGCTGTTCACAAATGGCCAGTACAAGTAGGTGACAAAGAAAATGCAGCAAAGGAATAAAGAGAAGAAGCATGTAAACAATGGCTACTTGCATTTTCTTTATTTTTTTTCTTCTTTTTTTTTAAACCATACACTGCGGTAGTAGCGATTTGAGATAACAAAACCCCCCACCAGCCCTCTGCATCGGCCAACAAGAGTTGAACTTACTTGCCAGTCCATCTATTTTCTTTTTTTTTTTTTTGTAGTCTCCAACTTTATCAGTGTTTCTTATCAATGTACTTGTAGCAAAATATCTCTGTTCCAAATGGTTCGAATGAGTTGTGTTCACATGATTTTATATTCATGTGAGAGTGCGAAATGTAATTGAGAAAGCCCAATCAGCAGAGACCCCTCACCAGGAGGCTCCTGTTGGCCAACCTGAGTACCTCTCCAACTACAAGGACGTTTTTTGCCCCATAAAGTTTCCCGAAGGCCACTTTTACAGGACTGCTCCAACTAATGGAGATGTGTAAACAGCCCAGACCTGAAAAATCTAACCATAACTCTCAGTAGTGGAATC
Source organism: Zenarchopterus dispar (assembly GCA_028564865.1). Lineage (NCBI taxonomy): Eukaryota > Metazoa > Chordata > Actinopteri > Beloniformes > Zenarchopteridae > Zenarchopterus > Zenarchopterus dispar. The sequence continues at coordinate 14,586 of JAOWBL010064631.1, forward strand.
GCACCTATAGTGGTCAAAAAGAACCATTGTGAAGTAGGGCTGTACAATTACTTGCATTTGCGATAATATCATAAAACGCGATTTTGTAATCGCAATGTGAGTAATTGTAAGTTTGTCACGTGACATGAGAGACAGTGGAGCACTGGATTGCATCCATTTTTCATGCTGCTGTTTAATCTGTTGCGCAGTGGCCTCTGGCTCGATGGGCCTGTCAGCAGCTGGAAACAGCACATATGCAGTATGGGATTATTTTGTTTTTTTTTTTAGTTGTTAAAGAAGATGCTGCTGAATGTCAGGTGTGGAGAGCATGTCATGCTACATTGCCATCATTGCCTGAAATGTTTGGAAGTGTCGCTCCATATGAGTGGAATTGAAACGTACGGGAAAATCACTTGGGCAATAACAGTCCTCAGCTAAAGATATGGTGCCAGTGCGGAGACCAAGCCTGGGCTGACAACGTTGATAAACCACATAGGAGAAGTTAACTTTGTGGCAGAGACCTGGCACATGAGCCACTTCTGCATCATCAGACACATCTGAAGCTACAAACATTTCTCATGATTTGGGGTTTAAATAATTACATGCACGTATGGACACCCTTGTGCTTGAGTATGGTGTTTGTCATGAGCAAACAGTGACTTGCACAGAAGTCCAATAACAGAACACTGCTCAGGTTCAGACCAGAGAGGTTCTTCCACCAAATCGTGACCTCCCATTTAACACCGTCATTACCCATGGGAACATTGAAGTTCCCCCACAGAACAATGGAGTCCCCTTCAGAAGCACTTTCCAACACACCTGCCAGGGACTCCAAGAAGGCTGGGTATTCCAAACTACTGTTTGGTACATAAGCACAAACAACAGAACCCTTTCCCCGACCTGAAGCCTCAGGGAAGCTACCCTCTTATCTACTGGGGAAAACTCCAACATATAGGGTCCAATCTAGAGCCCCACTCCAGCCCAGCGTTGGTACCTCTGAGCTTCACACACAAGTTCAGGATCCTATGCCACCAAACAGGTGACATTCCTTGTCCCAAGAGCCAGCTTTGGATCTTGGGACAAGGGTCAGCACACCAAGACCCATTCATAGCACCCCACACCCAACCCACAGGATCTCTCCTGCAAGTAGCAGGGTTTTCCTCCTTAGAGAAATGGGAGGCAGCTACCTCGGTCCAATTTCATTCTTCCACAGCCTTCCAAGAACAAAATAGCTTTGTTTTTGTTTATTTGTCCATTCACGGCAAAAACTGTATTTACAGACAGCTATGAACTTAGTGTATTTGATGTCTGAAACTGCAGTTGTGGTTCTCTCTCATTGCAGTGAGGTGGTGGTGGTATACTACAATTCACACATCAGGCAAATTCACCCAAAGAAGACAAATGCAGGGTTCACCCATAGACTTAAAAAAATAAATTAAAAAAATATTTGCTTTATAAGAAATACCCTTGCCCAATACTGCAGGGAAACTTTTGTTGTGAAATAGCTGTCAACCAATTACAGTGAATACATTACTTGCATTTCCATTAACCCTATATTTACCCAAAACCTAAATAACGGGGAAAAACCTGTAATGGAAATGTCTATAATTGAAACAAACTGCCAAATATCGCGAAAACCTTTTTACGCTTTCACAAGGTGTTTTTTGAAGATCGTCGATAATCCAATTTAAGACAAAAGTGTAATGGAAACACTAGGAGCATTGTGCTCAAAAAAGATTAACACCAATGGAAACACCAGCCCCCTGCGGAGTTACCTTTGTTGCAGATTCAGAGTTTCACTTTTCTTTTGCGAAAAAGTTTCATGGAAATCCACATAATGACAGTGGCACTCAATTGAAAGGAAAGTGACACGAGACAACTGTTTGCTGTAAAACAGAGGAAAGCTATAGTGTTTTTGTCTTTTTTTCAGTTTTATATTATTAAACGCATACATCTCTTGTATCCACCACTTCAGTCTAACATTTTTTCCCAGGAAAAAACCCAGTGTTGAGCTCACAGGAGAGCAAACCCATGTCGCTCCTTTTTGCAAAAGTGATGAGTATTTTTTAACTTTTATCCCACATTTTGTTATTTTGTTTGGCAAATAAATTGCAGTTGGGTGTCCAGAGATGTGGAGTTGTCAGCCATAACAAGAGCGTGATTTTACATTATACTTTTATGAGAAGAGAACAAACAAGAAAATGATCTATTAAATGAAAGATCCAGAAGGCTCAATCATTAATGCACTGTCAACTAGATCAGTACCCCTTATGTGCAACATATGTAGGAGCATCTGCCCTTATTTGCTCTTTAAATCTTGATTTTTCTGTAATTCCTAAAGGCATTATTAGTTTTTGTTGTACACTAAATCAATTTAAGATGGCTTAAACTTTTATTGACCATCCATTACTCTTAATGCTGTTTCTGTGGGGCATTGTTTGGAGGATGAACAGGGTTGTTTAAGTGCAGCAGGTGTTCATTCAGGTATTGAGTGAATGAGCTAATAAGTGAACACGTGATACTGAGAGAAAGACTTAATGAAAGGATGCACATATGGCCTATTAAGTTAGCTGCTAGCCTTCTTTGTAACCCTGTAATTGAGTAAAACTTGGCAGGGAGAGCAGGATTAAAAGTCAGGTCACCACTGATCTGTTAATGGCTATTTGGGTCACATGGTCTGTGGAGCACAATTTAAAAATAGATATAAGGGATATTAGGCACCTTTGGGCTGTTTATTGTTTTTCTCCTGGTTTTCTTGCTGCACATACATGCATGCCTAGTTCATGATTCTCTGCATCTGATATTATGCTAGAGTAGATAATAGACTGTGAGAGTATAAAATTTTAAGAAGATTCTGAATAGTCTCCCCAGTAATATGACTTTAATGATGTATTGGCTTACACTGGTATTTGGGGTGGGCCGTATTTTCGCTGAGATGAGATTGGTTAGTGAGCTTCCTTCCTTCTCAGTTCAAGGTTTTGAGAGGCAGCTGGAGCCTATCCAACTGCTGTTAGACAAAGCAGACTATCCCAGCTGTCACTGGGCAGGGAGTACACAATGGACAGGTTGACAGTTTATCTTTGGACTTACAGAGACAGGCACGACGGATTTAGAATAACAAATTGATCCAACATGTATCTTTATTGAGTAAGAGGAAATGGGAACATCCAAAGAAAATAAATTGATGCTGGAACTTTGAGAACATGCAAACTCCATGGATGGGCCTAAACAAGGTTTGAACAAGCAACCGCTTTGATGTGAGATGTCGATACTAAATGCCACATTGCAAATTTTCTCTTTGTTTTGGAGCCAGCTGCAGTAAAATTTCTTATTAACCTGTTGGATATCATTTTGGAGCTCAACTGAAGAAAACTTGTATGCAGATTTGGTATTGCAGAAGACCTTCGACAAAGTCATCACTAGACTTTACAAAAATTATGATACTTGTAGGTGTTTGGTGGCTCAGATGGTTGAATGTAATTACGATGCAATTCATAGCTCCAGTTTCAGAGTGAAAACTGCAGCCTAAGATAAGGAGCATATCAGTTTTCCTGAATAGAATTTTCCATCTTAAAATAATCAAATGTAATAATGGTAATATAATAGTAGATGGCTACCTCAGAGTAACAGTTCATGTGCTACGTCTTCAGGGGATTTCAAAGGCTATATATAGTAACTTTCTTTTCTGACTTTAGAGCAATAAAAAAGAATTTGAATTCCATTTTAAAAATTATGTGGTATCAAAAACTGCATAAATGTAAATACTCACTGACACTAAAGCCCTTACTTTTAGCAGTATCTGGGTATTTCCGATACTACTGTCTTTATCAGAACTGCTCTAAGAGACAAGTCTCTTAAAATGATTAAATCATAGCTTTCATCTCTATTATCAACCTCTTCATAAACTTTTCATAAATTCTAAAATATTCTTATTTACATCTTGTGACTTGTACTCTTACATGTCACAAGAAATATCTTTGTAAAATAACATTCAGCTGTCCCATAAATAGATGCATATAAAGAACTCTGATTTGGTGACACAAGAACCTGGTATCTTACAGGAGAACTGCTACCAGGTAATACTCAAGTTTAATTTATAATAAAGTATAAAAAGACATTGTTAAATGTCTGTGGACTGTGGATTCACATTGGCCACTTGTGATCAGATTTCCTTAAACATATTTTAATGTTATGTCTAAAGTGTCGAAAAGACCTACAAAAGAACCAGACGTGTGGAGCGCAAACCCACAATTGTCTTGAACAATAGTAGGTTGGGAGGACAAGGCGGACAGCAGCAGTCACAGCAGTCCTTTGCATTTCTTCTTTGAAACTAAAGATTGTTTTTGGTGCTTACATTAACAAAAAAAAAAAAGTTTTTTTGTTTTTTTTTCACAAATAAAGTGTTTTAAAAAACTGTAACAAAGCATTGTTGATGTGAGTTTTATTTTTTATTTATTTTTATTTTTTTTAATGTTGATTTCTAAATGACTTATCTTTTGGAATTGTCATGAAAAATGAGAACCAGTTGAGTGTACTCCTTACACATACCTGTTGTGTGTTTCAGAGACTATGCTGATTGAGGAAGAACAACCCAGTTCTGTGTCTCTGCCCAGCCTCATGACCTCATCGTCGGAGGCTGGTATCTCCTTAAGCATGGAGATGCCCAGGAAGCGTAAAGGCAGCACAGACAACCAGTGAGTAATAGTTAATATTTGCATTGATTTGTCATAATGGAAACCCAAAACTAGTGATAATAATCCAAAAGTGTTATTAGTTTTTACTAAATTTAATTTTTCTTCCTAGGAAATCTGCTTCAGTTAATGACGCAGATATGGAGGATGGCCAAAACAGGTGCTGTCAGCTTGTTAGATGATATTAGCTTTGAAAAATATTTTACAACCCTGATTCCAATAAAATTGGGATGCTGTGTAAAATGTTTAAAACAATGCAACGATTTTCAAATCTGTATTTTATTCCTAATGGAACAGCCAATTAACTGGCTTAGACAGTGGTCCAGGCTTTCTGCAATTGTGGTTGTACTTTTTCACTTAAAAAAAAAAATCCTATGAAAAAGCATAAACCAACAATGAATATATTGTGCTATTGCAGGAGTAACAACTGAGGTCTATAGCACAGATGTATAAACTAAGTTGATCCTTTATTTGCCTGTTGTTTTTCTTTTTCTTGCAGGTCAGATGGGGAGGACCAACACGTCAAAATAAAATGCTTCAGGTGGTTTACTTATTCTTTTTTCCCCCCTTTGGTAGATTTTTATTTTATACCACTAAATGTTTTTTTTTTTTTTTAATCTGTTACTTTATCATCTTAAAATAAGCATTCATATCTCTGCAGGGAACCACATAGCCAAATTGAGAAGAGGAGACGAGACAAAATGAACAATCTCATTGATAAGCTTTCTGCAATGATCCCAACATGTAACCCCATGTCTCGTAAGCTGGACAAACTGACTGTCCTTAGAATGGCGGTCCAGCATCTCAAGTCTCTCAAAGGTACAGTCTAATGCCGTAGTCTCAAAATTATTCCAGTGACTTTCATCCCGCCAAAGGCTTTAATCCATTACAGGAATGGTTATATTTATGCCAAATTTGCTGTACATTTTTTTGCTCATCAGTAAAGACAAAGAAGCCATCAGATGTATTTTAGGCCTTTATTCAAGTAACTGAACAGTCTATTTTTTTATACATATTCTCACAAAGCTGTTAGACTAAAGATTAAATCGATAAGATAAAGATTTATGTGTAAACAAAAATTTATAAATCAACAGGTATCTGACACCAGACCTTCTTTTCTTTTCTTTCCCAGGTTCTGGAAGCTCCTTTTCTGAAACCAGCTATAAACCATCGTTTCTTCCTGATGAGGAGCTTAAGCATCTCGTCCTCAAGGTAAACACAAGCAATGAAGCCAACAAAAGTAATTTCTTCCAAAATGTCTCGGTGCAATCCTGTCATTCATTTGAGGATGCCGTAAATTTCTCTCAAAAGCCTCATGCTTTAGTCTTGAACATGTCAATCACACTTTCTTTACATATGCGTCTTTCTTGTGCAGGCTGCAGATGGGTTCCTGTTTGTAGTGGGCTGTGATCGTGGGAAAATAGTTTTCGTCTCAGAGTCCATCACAAAGATATTAAATTATAGTCGGGTAACACTTCTACATTCATCACAGAATTGATTACATTTTGGTTCATGTTAAAACCTCAGACACATCAGATGGGTTCTGTTGTCCACTGACTGGATCACAGGTAGTAGGTGGCTTTGGAAATATATTTGAAGTTGTTAACTGACTTTTCACTGTCCTGCAAAAAAAGATAATTACTGTTGCATTATGCTTCTTGTGAAGAAATTCATATACATTAACATCTTTGTACATATTACACACTTTTGTTTGGAATTTTTGCTCAGTAAAATGTGAATACACCACATTTGCAATCAGTTGAGTAAACACACTATCACTGCAATAACATCTGAATCTGTCTGGTGTGTTTGATGTCAGCAGTCCTCAAAAAAAATCTTGTGAAATTTGTTGTTGACACAAGTTTCTTTAGATTGTATGAATGTGTATTTTTACCATTAGAATAGCCTTTTTTTAATTTTTATTTTGTTTGGTAGAAAATCACCTTAAATTGTTTTTTGTTTTGTTTGTTTTTTTCTTTCCTCCAGGCGGAGCTGATTGGGCAGAGCCTGTTTGATTATGTACACCCCAAAGACATGGGAAAAGTGAAGGAGCAACTGTCTGCTTCTGAATTACACCCTCGTGAACGGCTAATAGATGCTAAAAGTAAAACATTTATTTGTGTGTGTGTGTGTGTGTGTGTGTGTGTGTGTGTGTGTGTGTGTGTG
>JAOWBL010064653.1:0-21418 GCA_028564865.1 Zenarchopterus dispar
TATATAAAATGTGTGTGTGTGTGTGTGTGTCCGCATATGTACATATATATGTGTGTATATATATGTATATATGTATATACATATATGTGTGTGCGCATGTGTGTGTTCTGATAGATATTCAGTCATCATACTCACAGTTTCATTTGGATGAAATCATTGATATAACAGTGTGACTAAACAAGTAATAAAACAAATGATTTGCTGTGGTACCTAAACTTTAATGCTGACTGTCCACATTGTCATTTAAAAGCAATTGGACTTGATTCGTGCATGTAGGAAGTGCAATAATTTAGGATAAATTCTTGTCATGACAATACTAAACCACAAAATGTTACTGCTTTGGTTATTATTTATAGTGATATTTGGTTGTAGTTTAATTTGGATGGAATTTATTGTGTGTGCAGTTAAAAAACCAAAAAAGAAAACTAAAATTTAAATTGTACAGTCTTTGGTGTGGTTATTATGTTAAATAATGACTTGAAAAAGTAAACACATTTTTTATGAAATATTCTCATTAAGGTTATCCTTATTTTGAAAATATATTACATAAATAAAAAAAAAATACAACAATGCTTAATATATCACCTATAGAAATAAAAGTTTCATATGTGCCCACATGTGGTTTTTAAATATAATTTCAACATATATTTGGACAGTTTCCATACTAATCTCTCCACCATCATCTGGATAGCAAGGCTGTTTACCAGATCAGTTTCTGCATTCTTTCCAAAAAGAACTTAGATCTTCTATCAGCTTCCTGTTAGTACTTTCTATTTAAAAAAACCCCCAAAAAACTAAGAACAAAAAAGACTAAGTGACACCAAGTGTATCGAACATAGAGATGTACTGATTGATCTGCTGGTGACTGGAATCAGTCTATTCATGGCTGATAGGTTTAATGGTGATTAGCTTTGATAGGTAGTGATAAAAATTCAGAGATTTTTTCTTTCCCTTTTTGGCCAAAATCGGCATAAAGTACTGAAAGATGTCACTTTGTTCTGATCAGTAAGTGCATCAGCCTTGATAAGCATGTCTTGAATGTGTGTTACACACCATGAATACAAAAAAATCCAAATAGAGCAATTTGCACAAACTGCAGTTATATTTTTTTTAAAGAATATAAGACTTGGCGGTGATTGGGAAATGGCAGGTCAGATCTTGAAGAAAATATAAGTTGGGTATGGAAACTGTAATCAATGCATCTCAAAAGGAAAAGCATGATGTGAAAAATTATTCTTGAATTTTTACTTTCCATTGTCACAGAAGATGTTTTGTTGAATTCTGCATGCTTTCTGTACCTTAGTCTTCCTCTCCCACCTGATCCATTTCTGGACTAGTCCACATACTAGTGGATGCAGTTCCATGTGGGATTTCAGGCATCCAGTTTTGTTTGTAACTGGATTCAAATATGTTTTCACAAAATGGTTTGGTCTGACATTCTTGAAAATCACAAATGAATTGTTGAGAGGGGAAGTAATGGGAGTTGCAGTATGGGTTGGTTGGTGTGTTTGCGGTGCTGTCTTCACAGCCAGAATCCTGGCACTCTGAGCTGTCCAAGCTTTGCAAGGATGCTAGTGACGGCTCATCCTGACAGCACATGAGATCAGACAAAAGAGGTTTTCTTTCAGGGTTCATCGCTGATGTCTTGTCAGCAGCGCTGCTCTGTAATTGAAATATCAGTGAAGGCAACATTAGTTGTCCATTTATATTCCGTACAGTGTTCAGTACCAGCTGATTATCCGGATTGGCATCAAAACCCGCTAATGATGGTGCTCCATGTGGTCTGAGTTTTGGAACTGTTCCATCTTCATCCCAGCTTTTTTCTCCATTAGAGGACAGTGATGAATGGCTGGTTTCTTTATTTACAGTGTCAGCTTGCCAGACATCTTCATTCTCTTCTGGTGGGATGTGGACAGCAACTGCACTGTAGATCTCAGAGGACTGGGCACTTGAGTCACTTGAATTTGGGATTGTGCTGTGTGAACCTGTACCCAACGAAGAGTCATGGTTGCTTTGCCAAACATGGCAGGGGATGTCCTGGGGGGAATAACCTCTAGACTCATGTGAGGGCACATTTGGTTTCACCTGGATTGTGGCGTAAATAGTTTTTTCACTTTGAGTGCAGAACTGTAGTTGAGAAAGGATAAGATTCCTATCTGGATTTCGAAACACTTCACAGGTCCTGGGGGTAATTACCTGTTTTTTTGAGATAAAGAAGTCAGACCCATCACTGTCAATGAATTCTTTACACAATAATAATAATAATAATAAACTATTCATACAAGATAAAGAGTAGGAACCTCCACAGCTAAAGCGGCATTTTTTTAAAAAAAATCTGGCTTCACTAAAATCTTGTAAACAATGTCAGTAATATCTTTAGTTTGCCTTACATTGTCAAACGGTGTGACATATTGAGCTGGAGGGTTTATTATTCCAGTAAGGAGACATTTCCTGGTTGTGTCAAGGAAGTATTGTGATGAAAGAGTGGTCTTACCAGTGTTGGCTGCATGTTCTTTGTCTTTCCTCCCTTGACATAGTTGTAAATGCACAGAACCAATATAATGACTATGGCTGTCACAACGGCCACAGTCACAGCCACGAAAGTCATGAAGTGCCATTGTGGAAGCCTTTGATGATTTTCTAAAGGAAAAGAGTGTTTGTGTTATATACAGGTCTGGGAAAACGTCACTCCAGGAAATACATATCCCCTCAGGTGCTTTAAAACTCTGAGAATTCCCAGTATGACTCACATCCTTACGCATTTTGTTGAAGGGGTAATAAAGGTATACTGTCAGTGTTCAGCCTGTGCTCAGCATGTGATTCCTGAGTGGCCCAGAAACTGTTCTTACTCCTGTGTTGATTAACATAATCTTATATCAACATGCACGTATACAGGGACACATAAAATACAGCAGTGGGTTTGCATATCTCTTAAAGATATTGAAGTTGGATCCATGAGTGTCTCTTGAAAATTACTAAAACAGAGCCCTTCTAGATTTGTTACTTTTGGATATTATTGTAGAGAATATACAATAAGGCCAAGCCGAGGTGACAAGAATGTCATCATGTTAGAAGATCTCAAAATCTTATCTCATATTTCACCAGTTTGACAATGAAAAGGGAGTGTTCACCATATGAACAATAGCGTCATTGAAGCCAAGACATTATTTCTGCTTCAGTGTAAAACTGGGGTATGTCTGATTTTAGCCTGTGGACTTGCTCTATAACTGCAGTGATGAGGATTTATCCACACTGAGTAGCTTTGGACAGAACGGATTGATTTTAACCTATATTCATATATAACTAAAAGCTGTGTTGTTTTTAAATATTTGCAGTCACTTATTGAAATGATCTCAAACAGATAAAAATTCAGAAATGGTTTTAAGCATTCTAGTATCATTTTTAAGTATCCGAATTCTTGCATGTTGTCCCTTATTGACGTTTCTGCTTTGAGCAAAGTTGTTAAGTGTCACAAAGTTGCTTCAAGTGCAATATCATTTTAGTGAATATTGAAAGAGTACATCTGGTTCTTTCACATAGGTTCTTTTAAATACGTTCATTATTAACTAAAGTGGTGCACCATTTTCTTACATAAAGTAGAAAGGCGTCTTCTTGCACACACAAATACAAATTCATATTTTCACGTGGATTTTTTTTTCATTACTTTTCTCACCTGGTAGCGTGGTGCAGAAGGAGGCATTCTCACTGCCCAAGTGGCCGTATTCTGAATTTGGTTTATAAATCACATAACCACAGTATTCTCTATGGTTGTACCTTAAACTGATGTTAAACTCTCCAGTTGTACTTTCAGCCTCCTGGAGACACAGAGAGTCATTTGGGTTAAAAGTGATCAATTTAGTCCAGCATAGGTCAAATAAACCAAACATTTCCAGGCCAATAAGAGCAAACACAAGGCTTTAACACATCAAGATCACACTGGACCAGATGCATAACAGGAAGTAAATGCAATAATCTTGACAGGGTTAAAGATATCAGAACACCTTTATAACAAAAGGTATTTATTATATATTTTTCCACTAGTCACTGTATGAAAGGATCCCCAAACTTTTGGAACTCCTTCAGATCCTCTTACAGTTGATGTATTTTTCCTAAATATATCTTGCTGAATGTCTTTTTTTAATATAACACATGAATAATGTGTATTGTATATTTTGCTACATAAATGTAGACTCACCTGTGCAACCCACTGTGGATTGGTTATGTATAAAATATACATTGGTATAGTTTTGACGATCCCCTTTTTGCTCTGGGTGATGATGTCGGCAACAGAGACTCCATTGGGTCCCTGTGGCAGGGTGACATTAACAAGCAGGCCGGCCACTGATGTGTGTGTAGATAAAATAGGTGGGCCCAGAACAGCTACAGAGAGACAGAAAGATGATGAGTTGAGCGATGTAACAGAATACACCTCTTTTTGCTGTCAAATTATGAAGAAGCAAACAAAAGAAATGCATGGATGAGTGTGTAGATTCTTACTGTCTCTTAAAGGTTTAAAGCTGGTGGTGAAGCCAATAGATGTGCCATTAACGCACACCTTAGCCCTGTAGTTAACATCGTGCAGTGATGGGGTTTCTGCAGTCAGGTCACACGACAGGTTAGTAATGTTCTGACACTCCGTTTTTATCTGGTAATCCTCCTTATCATCCCTGTAAAGAGTTTAGTATGAAAAGACAATGTTGATTTGGAAACACTTGACAATGTATTAAATCATGCTTTTTAATAAAATAACCAAAACAAATATGATTCATTAATGAAAGTACTGATTACATTTTTTTTCCTGGCAATAATTTATTTGACTGAAGTCTTTTCTCATTGCTTAAACAATCGTGTTGAAAGAGACAAATCTTTTGGTTGTGGAAACGATTTCTTAAATCACGCAAATCGGTGGTCTGCCTCAAGCAAGCAACAAAGGAGATTACTCAAACTTCTAATATTGGGTTAAGAACTGGTCTGAGGAAAATAAAAAAAGACTTCAATTTGCTTGGGATCACAAATTGAACTCCGGAGCAGTAGGAAAAGCTAATCTGGTCTCAATATTTATCTCGTTCCACAATGATGGGTGGGATGGGAAAAGGTGCCTTCACTAATAAGTCGCTATGGCATTACTGACTAATTTGAGGGTTATTTCTAGAAACAGCTATTTTAGCTGCAAACAATGAAAAACCAAGAGAGAACAATATTTTCTCCTCAATGAAATGAGTTTGAGCAGCTAGTCCTATTCATGGAAATCAAAAAGAGTTACAGTATCGTAAGTGTTGCTTGAGAGAGGGGGAGAAAATTGAAACAACAAAAGCGACAATAATGTTAAATTTCTAGATCTGAAAAGAAGGCCAATACTGTCAAAGTCCATCCACAAGTTAAACTCTTTTGAAACTGGCATAGACATTTTTTGACAGCTTGGCATGGTTAAATTTCACCATTATTGAGTGTTTTGTAATTTCTGCTGTACTTTTAGCATGACATGATTCATTTTTGGGATAGGCTCAACATTAGAGGTGGGTATTAAAAAAACAGTTTCACCAAGAACTGGTTTTAAATTTCATCAAGAATTGGAACGATATGTTTCTAATCGTAACAGATCTGTTATCAGTGCCAGCAGGTCATGAAAATGTACATATCAACAAGAAAAAAGACACCTGATTTTGACATGCAGCGATGTAGTGACAGTTGCCATAGCTGTGGGCAGCTGCATTGATGCTCTAGTTGATACTGTTGTAACCTGCAGGGGTGTTACATTACTGAACTGTTGTCAGTGTTTCTTTTTGGAATATGAGACATTATAGCAACTGAGGCGAAACACCTGTGTAGGCATCCCCTCTCCCTCCCCCTTTGATGTGGAATTGAGAATCCATAAAGAATTACATCAATAAGCAGAGTCAATAATGGCACTGGTATTGACAAAGTCGTTACTATCCCCACTCAACATTGGTGCCCTACATCTTACTGGTATTGAAACGGAATGTTAGTCAATGCAATGGTGTAGGTCAGTAATGTGGTTTTAATGGGCATTGATCAATAAAAGACATTTACTTGTTATGAATGATTCTGTTTTGCTTTTGCTCTGTTTGTAGGATTCCTTATTGGCAAGAAAATAGACAGAATCTTAACATTGTATTGCACTATCTTGACATATTTCTCTAATGACAGTTCGTTTGGAGATATCTTCTGCATTCCAGTTAGATTCATTAGTCATACTTTATCTCCTTGCACATTATTTCTGTAAACACCCATGGGCCATCTGGTGACCAGGTTTGAACAGTTACTCGGCAGAAACGTCAAGACTATGTATTAAACAGGTATTTTGCTTTCCATATGGAGATATATATGGAGGCACAAGGGTTCAAGATGACAATGGAACTTTGTATTATATTAAAAAAAAATGTATTAATCAATTTGAACTTACCGGAAATACAACACGGTATAGAGCACCTTTTGCCCAGGAAAAGCAGGTTTCACAGGATCCCAGTTGAGTATATTGTAAAAGTTCCTGGAGGCAAAATACACTTCACCATTTCCAGTTGAAAGGCAAGCTGTTGAGGGAAAGGAAGGATGAGTCTTTAAATATTTTGCGGCAAACATATGCAAGAAGCGTCACTAGCTGGTGGATGTGTTGCTGGTTTGCAGCAGCTAGTGTGATACTGGTGATACCACTCACAGCTTGGAGTACCGGGCCATGTCAGGCGTCTTCTGCCTATGTCTTCCACTGTCTGTGCACTATGTGTGAGCTATGATAAACAGGTGTCTTTTCTTAGCAGCATTACAGTGATGGCATGATAGAAATAATCCTTGATTCATGGACCAGTTAGAAAAAAGATCAACAGGTTAGTTCACTATCAAAGTAATCATAAGTTTCAGTTAATTAAACAATTAAGCCTTCAAATTGAAGTTACTTAAACTACATAACATAGTGCTTAACACGTAGCTATTCAGACCTGACCGATAATGCTCCTTTTGGTTTCAGGGTGGCAGTAAGATAACAGTACCTGGACTTTGCCTCTGCTACCATCTGAACCTCAGAACTGTACTTTGTTTCTTGCATTACAGTATATACTCATGTTTTTGATACAAGAATAATATAGTCAAGTTTTGAGTTGGAACACAGGAAAGGGATTCAGGACATCATACTTTAGTATTCACCAAGATTTTTTTTTCTTTTACCCCATAAGGTTGAATAAGATGTTAAGACAAAAAAAAAAAAAGACAATATACCATTGGTTTGCCAAACTAGGTAACACATTACTTTCATGTTAAAATTCATAATGTTTATTGAAATTGCGAGAGAGATGTACTATTTTGATAAATTCTTCAATCATTTAGTCCAGCTTAAATCAGCTATGAAATGAAACTGTACTGCCTATTAAAACACTGTCAGTCAGTCAAAAAAATCACCTGTTACATCCACTGGGTTTTGGGCTTTTGTTTCAAATAAAGGAAAATTACTATTTCTGTTTCTCATATATTCATTTACCCTAGGAGGAGTATTTTGAAGAGGGAGGAAAACAAATAAGTGTTTAACTGTCTCTGATTAACATCTTTAAAATAGTTATTTTCAAATTCAAATGAGTTTCTCTGTACTCACCATAGCAGAACAGGAGAAGACTTATTATGTTCACTGACCACATTTTTCTCAGCTATTTTTACTTAAAAAGTAAAAAAAAAGTTTCATACGGTTTTCTGGTTCTGATTTATGAACCCTACATAAAAGCTGCAGTTAAAATAATTTAAAGCACAGGGGGAAAAAAAACTCCTTATAGCAGAAATCCTTCCAAACAGACCCCGAATCCATTCACAGCAATCCCCTCTTTCTAGTCTTAAACCATCGCTGATGTGTTATGGGAAAGGAGTGGCTTTACTCAGGTGTGCAGGTGTACTTTGTCACATATTATCACTTTGTTCCTGTTTTACTGCACACTTTATGTACCGCCCACACATGTTTTCTGTCCTGAAACTTAACTTCCCTTTTCCCCTCCTCCTCTTCGCCTTTCTTCACTGCAAATCCCTATCTCTCTCTGTGCTGTGCTCGTCTTTCAGGTTATTTAACTTTCTTCTTTTTTTTTTTTTAATCCAGGTTACTGGAAGTGATAAGGACTTCTGTCTGAACTGGATAAAACAGAAAGTGAAAGATCAGAGTCATAAAGACACCATACAAGTACTAAATAAGGAGTGAACAATATCTGAAGCAAATTATAGAGTGAGAGCAGTTAAGACGGTATGTGGCTGTGGGCTGAAGGGTTCATGCCATAGAGTTGTTAGGAACAGAAGTTGCTCCTGGAGGGTTTTCAAGAGCTTCCTAAAAACAGAGAGCGATGACCTTGCTCATGTAGCAACTGGTAGTTTGTTCCAATTTGGAGGAACAACGAAAGAGAACAATCTTGATTGAGATCACCTTGTCTGAAGAGAGGGCAAGGCTGTTGATCTGAACCATATTCCTCATATGAATGTGTTTTTCCAAACTTTAAAAAATAAATGCACCAGCCTTTACTAAAAGACTGTATTGATTGCATAGGTGAAAACTTTTAAGATTTGGGAAATAAGGTAGAAATTCCTATGTGTCTCATGACCAGACAGAACACATGCAAAGAATGTTACTGACACCTTTGTCATTACGTGTTCCAACAGGAAATTCACTGCTTGAGATCAGGAAATCTGAGTATTTTGTTATGCTTTTGTACAGGCCTGCATGCATCTCAGAGTGGTGGGAAGAGAACATGTACTCCAAGATGAATGCAGCTGTGAAGAATATAATTTCAAGTAGGGATGCGCTTTATTAATCCATTATCAGTAATTGATTAGGAATTTTGTTGATTACTATTATGAAGCTACCAGCAGGGAGCACAATTTATTGTCATTCGGGTAATTTGCTTCTAAAATAGTACCACAAGACTACTGTAGAAATCAAAGAAAACATGAAGAAGGGCTGGACTGGAGATGCAGATATCCAAGCATTAGCCCTAGCCCAAGTACTCCCCGAGCAGTACTCCACACAACCTGACATTGGCACTGAACTTCAAAACTTTCTGAGAGAGAACCCACCACCTCCTGACTGTAATCCTACAGAGTGGTGGAAAGTGAATGGATCAAGGTTCTCCACGCTGGCAAAGTTAGCGCACCAGTACCTCTGTGTCCCCACAACGTCAGTAACATCAGAGCGAGTGTTTTCCACAGCTTGACTGAGGTCACTAGATTGTGTTTGGGTCTCATACCTGAGAATGTTGACATAGTCATAGTCTTGATCCACTTTATGTTGCAGGTGACTTTCAGATTGTTTTGTTTGGAGGTTTAGCATGCAACTTTGGGCTCCGTTCAGCTCTTTTTCCTTTGTTGAAAGAAAATGATTGTCTGGTAAATACTCATGAAAGGGTGATAACGAGTCTTTTATAGTTGATTAATCTATCAGTTATTAAAATGATTATTCAATCTATTGGATTATGAGTTGGGTAGTAAACCATTTTATTTGGCTATTCAAAAATTACCCTAAGATTGTTTAAGACATGTGCCAACAAACATGAAAACATTGAAATTGATTGCATCAGTCAAATATATGTGATTTCTTTAGTCTGTGTGATGAACAAACTTTGCTCAGAAGACAATATAACATATAAACAGTTAGATCAAATTTAAACCCTTTTATGGCCATCCTCTTCTCAAACGGATTTGATACAATATTTATCACAACCATAGCTCCTAGACTCTTTAGGATTCCTAATATATATATATATATAAACTAACTGGAAGTGAAAGAGGACATGAAAGTAGTTGGTGTGAGAGAAGAAGATGCTAAAGATGTTGTTAGACAGAGGTAGGGCTGCAGCTAACAACTAATCTGATTGTCGAGTATTCAACAATTCTTGAAATGATTAGTCAACTAATTGGATTATGAAATTCATAATTATTAAATGGCTCTTATTTAGTTTTCAGTATTTAAATTTTGCATGACGTTTTTTCAATCATGTTCTAAAGACATGAAAGACATGATGTTGCATCGGCTGCATATATCTGTATTGCTTTCGGTCAATGGTTGACACATGAACATGAACACCACTGTTACTTTAAGAACTGTTAAATGTTTCAGTCCACCGCATGAAACAAATGTGTGATGACGAAACCAAGAACTAATTGATTATTAGATTCATTGGCAACTAATTTAGTCATGGATTGTTGTTGACTATGTTGATTATTTGTTACAGCTCTAGACCAGATACGCAGTGCTTATCTTTAAGCAGTGATATATTTATTAGTATTTTAACTAATTAAATACCTTGCATGATCAATGATCATATTCAACTGGATTCCCAAATATGTATTATTGAAAATAGGTCTACATCTAGCCTGTCGTCCAGCAACTCCTTCATAGCTTTGGCATGAGCGTGGATAGTTTTCTACACACTGGTTTGTTTTTACAGTGCGAACAGAACAAGGTAAACATGTTTTTAAGTTCTTTTTGTCTGCAGCTTCTGGCTTTACAGGAAGGATGATGACTGCACTGACATGCACTGCTTGGTACAATGTAATGCAGCTTAATTACATGGTAAATGGGTTTCATGCTGAATGTGATGAAAATATAATAAAACTTAATCCTCTGTGAGTTTAAAAGAGAAAAGGAATTCAACTCTTCTAAAGACCTAACCCACACAGAGCACAAAGAACTTCAACAATGAAAAGCTTTAGATTTATGACACGGAATATAAAGCACACGTTGTTTTTTTTTTCTTTAAAATTGCTGAAGCTTTATAATGGCTTTACAAAGATACAAAGGTTTTGAAAAGCCACTCTTCTCAGGTATACAGTAAATAAACTGGATCATATCTATTCAAAGTTCTAAAATGCAGCTTTTACACAGTTTCAGATTAGGACAAAGTTTTTTCAAAAATATAAAAAGTTATTTGATATAACTCAGTACTGAAGTTCTGTAATTCCACTGCAGCTGAGATGTGAAGTCCTCCGTAAACACCAAGTTATTTTGCACATGATCAGATTTAAACCTTAGAGGAAATGACCATGTCACAGTGTGGTTATTGTCTTGTTAAGAATCATCATTAGTTGATCAGCTAAATCTGATTCTTGTTAAGAATCAGCTTAGCCAAATCAGCTTTAGCTGATTCTTAAGAAGAAGAAAATGTAAAGCTCGGTTTGTTCCACCAAAGAAAAGACTCATCTCCCTGAAGTCTGTATCATGTCTGTTGCATATACTGACTTTTGTGTACACAATCTTCTTATCATGTGTTCTCAGTGGGTTATAGTCAGTCACACCTCTGTGGAGACAGCAATATCCTGGTAGTTTTAATTAGATAGTTGACTTCTGTCCTCTAACCAATGTCAATATGCCAGCTAGTTTGTAATGATAAAGGAGCTCTGTCCATAATAAACACTTGAGGTCCCTCTAGATTTAAAATTAACTTTATGTGACAAACATGGACAATGCAAACATCAACTTAATTGTCTTTCGATCCATTCATCAATATGCTAAAGACTGAGAAAATTATTAATTTAATTTGTAAGTTCTAAAAAAACTTAAGGAAAATTATCTTCAAATTCACAAAAGTTTGCAAAGTCATTTTGTTCTCATAACCTTTGAATCATCTAGTCGTTTACCATCAGTTAAATGATAGCACCACCACAACATGGAAAACAAGCACGACATTTATTTAGTCTCTTATAGTTGATGAAAAAAATTAAATGTGTAATGTAATTTGTCCTTTTGTGTGACTCCCGTTATCCATTTTAGTGTGTCATCATTATGAGGCTGTGGTACTACATGAAATATAAAGACAAAGACACTGACTGGTGCTGTGTTTTTCAATGAAAGATGAATGATATCCTGCAAACGTCTTATCACGTCAGTTCTCTAAGCCACAAGAAGCACATTTACAAGAAAAAAGACCATAACAGACATGTGTTGAAATGTAGCAGTGACACAATAAAAATGTTTTCTTTTGCTCGTTTTACCATAAGGTACCATTCATGTCCTGTGGCCCAACCTGTAACCATAATAATTAATATTCATCATGTTATTGTGTTACAGTTTTCAAAAGAAAATGTCAACATGATGCAAATTTAGTAAGTGTAAGCAAGGCCAGATAGAAGAAGCCAGATAATCAATTTCTGTTTGAAACCTAATGTATCTCAAATGTCAGTTTACAAGTTTACATATATTTCAATTAGAGCTGTCAATTGATTAAATGTTTTAATCATGAATAATCTAAAGAAAAACAGTTAACTTATATTGTTTTCAATATTCTGTTTGTATAAAAAATGGTTGTAGTCGTGTCAAAAAAATAAATTATTTTGTCTAACAAACAACAACTAAAGTTGATCTAATTTCATCACAAAATAATGCCCACTTAAACAACCCCTTTTTGAAGCAGTTTTTAATAAACATATATTTACAGTCTGGTTTAAAAATAAAAATTAAAAATGCTTTGGTTTGTATTGTTTAATTCCAGATCCATGACAACTCTGAGGCTTAGTTTTTCTGAACCACATCAGGTGAATTTATATAAAGAAATAAAAAGGGGTAGCCTTCATCACTTCATAACTGGCAGTTTATACTAAACCAGCATTATCTTTTTTAAAAAATTTTTAAAATTTTATTTAAAAAAAAATAAACCAGCATTATCTAAACACAGCAGTAATTTCTGATTTTGCCACCAATACAACATGTGAAGCGGGCTGTTATACTGTAAACGTCTGACGGCATGCAAAGAGCTGGTATCCACACCTAACTTCGGCACACGGTGGACATGTTCTCAACAGCTTCAAGAGCAATATCCCGTGCATGCCGTACAAGGAAAAAGTATGTTTTTCTTTTTTGTATTTCATAGTCTGTGGGAAACAGAAGCTTCAAAATCGCTCTTCAGAAAACAATATCACATAACCAATTCCTCCTACATTGTGTTTTACAGTCTACCAGTCTATTAACGCTTCATTCTTATTTGTTTCTCCAAACTAGAGGTTGGGTTGAGGGTCATATTTCCTGAGACATGCATGTTTTAATGTGAAATTTAAAAAAAAAAAAAAAAAAGAAAAGCTAGTGCTGTTAAACAGAATTTGCGTTAACACATTATTAATGCATTCACTTTGACAGCCTGGATTTACATTAATTGTTCTCTGCAGTTAACATAATCACTAGCAGGTTTTGATCAGCATCAAAAGGAGCAGAGTCTTCAGCCTGTTTGGTATCACAATAGCTTTAAAGAAGAAAAAAATTACATCAACATAAATGGTCTTTTTCACTGTAAACCCTTGCAGCTTTTGTAGCACATTGGGATACACTATAATTTATCATGGCAGGAAAGTGAGGAGGTCATATAAAACAGGCATGAAAATACATAGACTGAAAAAATAGATTAATAAACACATCAGCTCCCTTTTCATGAGTTAATGGGTAATAATGTTTTTTATGTAAAACTCATCTACAATCTGGCTTCGGGCAAAGTCTCTTGATTTGATAAGTAATGTTATATGTATGCTTGGTCTTAGGCCTTATCATTATACAAAACCATTAGTTAATATCACATCATTATAATTTCAACAGGGGATAAAGGTGTTTTTGAGGGCAGAGTTGTCAAAAAGTGAAATGGTTTGTTGTTGTTTCACAAACTTATTCTTTTTGTAACTCCAGGAAGTCAGTTAGCAGACAGATAAATATCAAAAACTTAAACAATGTTTAACCCCTTACAGAATATTTCCAATTTTGAAGTAGCCTAGTAGTGCTGGCTGAATCAACTACTTACCATATAATTGTTCATTTATTTGCTATTGTGTTCATGTAGCTTTATTGGGGGCATCATGAACTGATTCTGCAGATGTTCAGGCTTTTTAGGGTTCCCTGGTACTGGAAAGCTTTTTGTCATGGCTATGTTGTGTGGGACAGCAAAGTGATCATTTTTTGCACACCTTCTTGGATTTATAGAGTGCCACCACTTGTGTCCCAGCACAATTACCTTGCTTTCATGACACCACTGGTGAGCTCTAAAACGGCTTGAGTTGCTACATGGGTGTTTGCCAGCATATCAGTTGATTTAATCAACCTGTTCATATTTTAAGAAACACAATCCAAAATTTAAATATGTGAAATATAAAAATGTTTCTTTCCAATTTATTTTCATGTTTAAAACACAAGTTTTAAAGGTTTCTATGTAATCTGAAAATAATCCATAAAAGGCATTAACTGGTAAAGTCTGAGAATGGAAAGCAATATTTATGTGCATCCCTCATTTACACAAGCTTAAAAAGGTGTGGACTCAATGAGTCAATGACAGTGTTCTCTGCAGAAGCAGCATGGAACAGTTTAGAAGAGTCCCAGAAGCAACACTTCACTCTGCTCCACTCTGGAAATGCGACACGTCTATTTCAGCAGTCATCATGGACGAGCTGGCAGGAAGTCGGACATGAGAATGGTGTAGAGAAGTTAGTGAATTTTCAAAATAAAACATCATGGGAGAGTTCTGAAAATGGATTTATACCTCTGTGCCAAAGTTATACCATAGCTATGGCATAGGTGTGAATCCAACAATGTAGACTATGGTGTAGTCGGATGTGCACCTTTCTACAAATATAACTATGCATCAGGTCAACTTGGACTGCAAAAACGGTGATTGGTAGATTTTTTTTCCCTTTGTTTTTAAATTTGCTGCTGCTATTTCTTTGTTGATTTCAAGTCTGGTAGAATAATAGTTTAGTGCAGTGTCTGTAAAAGCAACTGATGTCCAACATTCATCAGCTCCAAGTTGAGTAAAATAAACTTCATTAGCTCAGTTGCTTAGCTACATACAGGAAGTTAACAAACGGAAACTTGGCACTGCAAGCTGCGGTTCTGTTGAAAAAAAATCCACACTTCTGAATAGGGGTTGGTGATGTAATAACAGAGCGAGGTAAACAATAACACTGGTGCACTGAGTGAAAAATAGAGACTATGGAACCAAATTCACAAGCACCACCTAAATTACATTTACAGCAATTCTCTTTGAAAAAGTTTCTTTCTTTCTTGATGCTTACATATTTGATAAATATATAATTTGGGAATAAATAAAAACCTGCAAATATCTATGAACTTTTGTTTTACTTTATAGGTTAATGGGTCTGATACCACTTGAAGATGAATGAGGAACTTTATTATTATTGTTATTATTACTATTATTATTGCTAGTAATAGTAATACTAATACTAATGCTATTATAATCATAATAATAAGCTTATTATTACATATGGTACTGAGAAAATTTGATGAAAAATGAAGCAGTTTGTAGATTTGATCTGGGAATTGAATAAAAAGTAAAATGTATGACATTCTGTGTTCTCACCTGCATGTTTATTTGTACAGCACATGTAATGTACAACTCAATTCAAAGTACTGTACGCAGAAATATTAAAAGTACATTTAAAATGGAATTCAAACAGATAAAAACTAAAGTAGAATTAGACAGATTCACCAAAAACTAATTTAGAATTGGACAGATAAATGCACAAAATTAAAGTTCCAGTGCAGTGTAGAGAATTAACAATTGTTTTGATTAAAAAAGCAGCAAATAAACAGTTAAGAGTTTCAGTAGACCTGCAAAAAATAAAAACTCACACTTGCACATAAAACTTTTTAGCCACCAAAGATCTTCACACAAATGTATTTTGGATATATGGCCTGCAAAACTGAATAACACATTTATAGATAATATTTGGAAAAAAATGCAGTGAGAGTGAAAACTGTTTAAAAATGTTTTTTTACATACAACTAATGTATGTGACGCAAACAAGTTTAGCGTGTTTAAAAAAAAAGAATCCAGTGAACAATATGGATTAAGTGTATAATTATTTGGTCAAATTTGTTATTATCTTTATTTAATATTTGCTGCTAGTTTTGGTATTTATTTTTTATTAGTTTTTTACAGTTCGAGTATTTAGTTTCGGTTAGGTTCAGTTTATGACCTTTTTTAGTCAGTTTACTGTAGTTGTTAGCAGCCAGAGAACATGGAGGAACAAAATATAATGTGTAAAAGCCTTTATCAAATCATTGATTAATAAAGTATAGATGGGCAATAACAGGGAAACCAAGCTGTGAGAGTTTTAAAGGCGGCCTTGACATTTCTAACTCAATACCTAATTTGGATCGGAAGCGGCCACCTTGAGGATCTAAGGATGATACAGGCAGAGTGACAGGGTTTACCACAGGCGTCATGTGTCACTCTGAGTTGACACCCGCCATCAGTCTTTACTCCCAGGGAAGCAAGTATATTGGATGAGCATAAAAGACAAACTAGATCCCGATAGAATAATGCTTAAATGAATTAAATTTCCTGTTGGGCTTTCCAAAGGATTCACAAATCAAAATGTGACAATTCTAGGGCACAAAACAATCCTTATCTGTACCATGTGTAATATTTTCCTGATATGCGCTTCACCTTGGGAACTGATTTATAAGGGAATCATAAAGGTGTCCTCTAAAATGAACAAGGTCCCCTCCCAGTCACAAGTCCATGTCTCCCTCTTATTGTATTTTCTTGTAGGACTTTGGATATAACACGTTAACTTTTTCTTTTTCAAAAGTCAGAGATGTCTGTTATTTTTGCTACTACATGTCTTGATTTAAAGTTTATAGATTCTTTATTCATATAACGTTGGTAAAAAGATAAAAGAAATATACTGTATAAACTAGTTCTTTTAAACTCTGATCCTATAGAATGTCTTACCTTTCTGCAGGAAATATTTTCAAAATAATATAAAATGTATATACTTTAACCATTTAGTAGTTACAAGTATCCATCCATCCATCCATTTTCTATACCTACTGAATCCATCTACAATGTCACGGGGGTCTGCTGGAGCTCATTACAGGCGATAGGCAGGGGTACACCCTGGACAGGTCACCAGTCCATCGCAGGGCCACATTCATAGATAAACAACCATATGCACTCACATTCACACCTACTGGCAATTTAGAGTTCTCAATTAATTTTATACATATGTTTTTGGACTGTGGGAGGAAACCAGAGTGCCCAGAGAAAACCCACGCAAGTATGAGGAGAACATGCAAACTCCACGCAGAAAGACTCCTGGCAGCTCTGGGAGTCGAACCAGGAACTTTCTTGCTGTGAGGCAACAGTGCTAACCACTAAGTCACCATGCTAACTATTAGTAGATAAAATATCTTGAAAAGTTTCAAAAATAAAAAGTATAGTTGATGTTTGTAGACAGAGCTAACTGACGTTGTGGCCCTTTTTTTTAAATTTATTTTCGCAACTGTTCGCAGATTTATTAAGAGCTAGTACCATAAATTGGTAAAACCTGTTGTGGCCTTATCAACAATGATCTCGATCATTAGTGACAACAACCTTTTCAACTTTCAGCAGCACCACGTAGCAGATCTTATTTCTTTGTTCAGTGTATATTTGGAATTTTCGTACAAGGTCTTGTATTCATTTCTTTATGTATTAACACAAAAGAAGTTCTTCGTGACTTTGACTATATTTGATCTTTATTAATCTCCAAAGGGAAACTATGCACTGTTAGAACATAAGTTAAAGAAAAAAATCATCAAATTAAAGAAAAATTAGATAAAAATCATGTGACAAACTATACCAAAGAGGCAGGTGAAATCTCTAGAGATTGTCTTCACACAGCAAGAATGTTGTGTCTGTTTGGTGAGACCTGAGCTGAAGATATACTGCAATGAGCTACCTCTAGTGCACAGGCATTTGAGAACTTACTACAGAACGTGTTTAATGTTATGTTAATTTTGTATTCATATCTCTGAACTATATATCAAAAATGTTGATTTCTTGCATTACGTCATGTGTTATAGTGGAATCTTTGTCAAATAGAATTTATAAAAAATGTGTGTCTGTCTATCTATTTATATATTTAGAGAGAGAGAGAGAGTGGGAGAGAGGGGGGGAGGCAAAAATTGCAAAGTCACATTCAAAAGCTGCAGCACATCTTATATCCATAACTCTCTTGGTATTTGGGGACATATTTACTGTGAGAAATGATGGCACTTATTCCTATCAATCATATAAATAATGAAGAACAAAGTGAAAATAAACAGCTCTATCATCACACCTTTTTTTTTTCCAAATTGTGTAGTTATGAATCATTAAACTCCCATTCGGAGAATCTTTAGAGACTTGTCAATTGTAATGCTTTGCCCATAAACATGAAGTAAATGTCATCTTTGTCTTGTGTAATAAGTTCCTGGTGGTGTCACTCTCTTGTTGGCTGCGTAACTAATGAATTTATATACTATCATGAAATATTGGCTTTAATGGAGTTGAAATAGTTTTGTGAAATGAAGAGTCAAATCACAGTACACTGCATGGTGTATAATAGTGTTTACTCCATTTTAGCTATAAATCTATATCAAATGGTAGATTAGGTTCAGGAGAGAGTTTAATGAATTGTCTCAGCTCTATAGAGATGCACAATAATTGAAAACACAATAACATAGGGCTGGGGCGATGTGACCTCAAACCAATTTCATTAATAATTTAACATTTTACTTTCTTGGTTACAATTGATGAACAATTTATTTACTTATTTGCCCTCATAGATGTTTGATGCAAATATGCATCATAATTAAAACTATAATAGTTTTCTAATGATTTTAAAATAAGTGAAAGGAAAAACACACAGATAAATGGTGTATGCTCACTTACCAAAGCACACATTTCTTGACATGAACAGTGTCTAATGTAAATGCAGTAGTATGATTTGAAGGGAACGGTACATGAAAACATGCAGGTGGAAAGGTAATAACAGAATTAAAGAGAACAAAATTGAAATAGATTCATTGCCCTCTAATAACCCCATATTATTGTTATTGCATTGGCAGTAAGAATATCTGGTTTCTATCTTGTTTTACTCCCCCCAATTTATGACATCTATGTATGTTTTAAATAATATATATATGTATGTATGTGTATGTGTGTGTGTGTGTGTGTATATATATATATATATATATATATATATATATATATATATATATATATACACATGTATATACACATGTATATACACCTTTTTATAATTCCTCTAAAATGTAACCATGAGGAATAACTGTTGATTATTGGAGTGAGTGCCCCATGAGATGAAGTCAGGAATCTTTTTTTTACATTACTTTAATTAGGATTATTTCTATAAATAACCTGCTGACAGATTTCTGAATTAATTGGCTGTCTTATTATATATTGAAAATCTGTGGATGGATTTCTGTATTTTTGATTCAAGCTGTGACAGGTGCCACTGCTATTTTTTAAATCTTTTTTTTTTTCAGGCCCACCTCATTTAAGATCTTTTGATTCATTCTCATTCATTTTTTCTTTCTTATTTATTCTTTGCCCCATTTTTTTCCCCCACACAAAAACATCAGTATTCATCTTTAGTCATTCTCTGCCTTTTTGGTTCATTCCACATTCTCCCTTACTTTATTTTTCCCTTCACTAAAAATTTGATTAAATTATGAGGGACTTGTAGTTGCTGAATTTATTTTGTGGACAGGAAGAACATGTGTTCAGTGATCCGTGGCTGCATTAGCCTGTTTAAATGAGGGATTTCTGTTGGCTTTATTGACAATATGTTTCACAACAATGGTTGAAATGGTCTTCTTAAGGAGAAAATATGATAAAATATAGAACAAGACAAACAGAAACCTTCACAAAGGATCATGAGGTTTCCACTTGAAAACTGTCATTTAGATTAATCTTCCTTACTTGTGGATACAGTATTGATTGAAATGCTGATTAGCAATGATATGAACATAGCACAGAAGTTCACCTCAGAAAATGATACAGAGTCCAAACACAGGCTAGGATACATTTTAACCATCCCCTCATATTCTTCTAGATTACAGGCTTGTTCCCTAGAAAGAAACAGGTTGAGGCTGGACCTTTTGTGAATAAGCAGCACACCTCATATGATTGAGGCTAAACATGACAGGTTTTAAACCTTTTTTTTATTCCCGTGAAAAAATAAATGCAGAAACAACGGAGAAATCTATTGTAAAAACAGAATAGTACAATCTTGATGTTAACTCCCTTCCAATTGCTCCCTCTTTTAAATCACTATTAATTAATCTGGGATAATAAACTCTTTCCCAGAAATAAAACTAGTGCAAGGTAATGTGGTTGTAAATATTTTACCACTCTCTTCTTCTCTTTTTGACTTCAGTATTTTATGAGGTCTTCGAGACCACACAAAGGCTAATTACAATATCTATGATCTTAGAAATGTTTTTAATATTAGATATTGAAGCCAAGTGAGTTCTTGCTTTTGCCTACATGTTTGCCTTGGCCTTTATGTTCCCCCTTCACCTCTGTCTGCAGTGCACAAATGTGAGCCAACATTATCATAACATTATAAGATGAGGTACCTTGTTATTTTTCTCTCTTCTGAATACATGAAAAAAGCTAGGAAGGTGAAAAATTTAGACTGTCCTTTGTTTGGGGTCTGGATTTTTAAACACCTAGATGGCTAAATTGACGCCAACTGCTGGTGCAGTGCCAGAAATCGGAATGTGCCAATTACAAAAGGAGGTTTTAGCATAATCTCATAAAAGTGCCGGGTGCTTTTTAAACATACAGAAAGACACTGAGGCCCCTCACAAATTGGCTTAAATGGAGGGAAAGTGAGGAGACGTGAAAGAAATACTGCAAACAATGAAATAAAATAATAAATTAAATTAAAGGCAGACACCAAACACCTGGTAAGCAACAGTTAAAAAATGGTGTCACACACTCCTCCAAAAATGCTGATAGAGTAAAAAGAAAATAAAAACAAGAAAAAAAATGCTGAAGTGTGATTGACTGCATTTGTGGTGGAAGCTGAGTATTTGTCCAACATCTGAACACAGTCTCTTTTTTGGTAAGGTGTGTTTAGCATTTGCCACTTAAGAAACAGTAACTGTACTAGATAAAAACTTAAATTACTAGCAAGTTCAAGCTCATCTGGCACCCATTCATATGGATATAAAGTGACCTGTACATTATCTGCCACTTTTCACATTGACAGTAATACTCCCATGCTTTTATCTTCTATATTTCTTTCTTTCATGAGGTTTTCCAAAATGTTTTTTTACAAATCAAGCCTGAAGTGCATCAGTTACTGTGAAATGGGCTTATTCTAATGTTCTGAATCATTTGCTAAACAGCAGGAATGTATTGTGATGTCAGAATCAGGTACCTTATTAAAAGGCGCTGTGCAGTTTATAGATTCTTTGGGAAAAAAGGAAAAAAGAAAATAGAAATTGGTTTCTAAAGCATCCAACATTTAAAAGATGGCTTTCTAATGTTGGGTTAATCAACAATCAGGATAGAAAAACAATGCATACTTGTATATATTCACAAAATAGCAAAAGGAACTCTTACCAAATTGTTTTCTTTAAATTTTCAGTTTGTAAATTTATATATATATA
>JAOWBL010064684.1:0-21411 GCA_028564865.1 Zenarchopterus dispar
AATAAATTTTTATTGTTACTTTTGTAAGTTTCAAGTGATTTCAGTGAGAATTGTGGGTTTTTCCTTTAACTGAGGGGTACCAACAATTTCGTCCACGTGTGTATATCAGTGATACATCACACACCAACTATGCCATTATTTAAGTTACCACACCATCCGGTCACAACACGCTAAACACTGTTTCAGACTCGGCATGTTTTAAAAGATTACCGTTAATCACACTAGGTGGCTATTTCATCACTAGCTGTGCCTTTAGGATTCTAGCCATGTTCAGATAGAGCATGTCAGTGGTAATTTAGTAGGTTCTCCCCTCTTCCTGAAAGGGGTATTAGAAAAGACAAATGATACTGTAAGCTAATATGTTAAAATTTAAATAAGCACTTGGTAAGATGTGATTTTAAATTAAATAAATATTTTAGTCTTACCTACACTCATCTATATTTTTTTTAATGTGGTTATTGTTTTTGTCCTCCTGCCATGCACATTTAAAAAATGAGTACATAAAATGTTTCATGACATT
This sequence comes from Zenarchopterus dispar, assembly GCA_028564865.1. NCBI lineage: Eukaryota > Metazoa > Chordata > Actinopteri > Beloniformes > Zenarchopteridae > Zenarchopterus > Zenarchopterus dispar. The sequence goes on from JAOWBL010064684.1 coordinate 521, forward strand.
GCCATGGTCTAAGTGCATTTGAAAAAGCACAGGGGCTAAAAACTTGGGAAGCTAATTTAGATAGTGTAATGAGTTTTGATATTGCCAAACTAAAAGATGAATCTGTGGGAAGGTGGTTTCTTCAATTGCCTACAGCTTTTTCATAATTACAGTTAAAAAAAAAAAAGTGGGTAATTTTTTTGGACAGGTTTTAAACAGTGCTGGATATAGCTTAAGGTAAGCAACAGCACCCAGTTCCAAAACTTTGTTTTCCATGATGAAAGTTTTTACTTTGCTGTGGTGTGATTGAAGATCTATTGCTCCATTGAAATTTGGGAAATGCTATTTTTTTCTTTTTTTTGTGAAAATGCCTAACACTGTGGAGTAAAGGTTACCTGCACAAGATAGTGGATAAAGTAACAAGTGGTGAGATAATTTTAGTGATTTTGCCTGTGGACATACCAAAATACTGTGTGACAAGATTACAGTCTGTGTGTGCATTATATATATATATATATATATATATGATGTGTGTGTGTGTCTGTGTGTGTTCATGTATTCATTTAAGTAATTTTTGTGAATCATGGTTTCTACACAATGGAAATTTTGTTAATATTTATGGACAGATTTTCCAATAAATAAATGGCTATGCAAAAAAAAAAATCAAGAGGCTTAAAGAGTTATATCTTGTGCCTTCACCAGTTTTATGTGCTCAAAGTTTTAAACCATCACATCAAAATATTTTTATTTTTGCCTTCAGCCATTCACAGGCTCACCAAAGAACTTCAAACAGTAACATGTGCAACATTCCCATGCTGTAGAGGGCTGAGTCTCTTATGAAAAACGGCAAGAAAATAAAATATTTGATGAAAGAACACTGAACTCCTACTGTGGGATTGATCTTTTTAATAAATAAAAGCATTAATTTTCTATTTTTTCCTTCAAGTAAATACATTACCGCTCAACTCTGAATTAATTGTATGCTAATCCCAATAACCAACCACTGCTTCAGTTTAACATAAATGACAGCATGATCTAATTGATGTTTGTGATGTTTTCAATCTCACTCATTGAAAAGCGAAGCAATTACCCTTTGATGTTGATTAACCCCCCCAAACCACATTGCCCACCCCTGAAAATAAAAAAAGGGAAATATATAAATAAATAAAATGCTTACATGGCTTCTGTTACACAGTCTACGCTTCAGATGCCAGTAATAATTAGTGTAATCACATCAGTGGTTCTGGATGAATAATGAGGCTCAGTGAATGAATGACTAAACCTGCATGATTAAAGAGGGGCTAAATTTTCCATGTTGAATCTACACCCAACACTGTTAATGGACTACACATTAGACCTTATTATGTAGATGGAAACTTTTATTGTGCCTAATTTAGAAATACTTAGCCATCACTGTGAAATAATTGTGTTCTGAATATAGATTCTCAGATTAAAGCCAATGATACTCTTTGTTGTATTATTTTAGTTTTGTTTGCCAGTTGCTTTAAGCTCTGTCGGCATAGTTGCCTTTGATGTAACAGGACTTAAGGTTGTTACATCCTCCACAAGAACGGAGACTTTTATTCTCACTCACTGGGCTGCAAGAAAAAAAAAAAGACGTAATTTTGTTCTTGCAGCCCTGGATTGGAAGTTCTCCCAGGTTGTTCTCGACATCTCTGGGCAAAACTAATTTTTTTGTGTGGCGTTTGAGAAATGTTGTGTGATTGGTCAGAAATTTTTTTGTGCAAACTTTGACCGAAAAAGAGGACTAACTCGAGTCAGTTTCAGACACTGAGGTAATTTACAAACTTGTGGACAAATTTGTTGATGTAACTCGATCAAAGAAAGAAAAACTCACAATTCTCAGCAAATCTCTTGAAACTGACCAAAGTAATTCTAAAAAATGAATACTGAAAATTAAGCATTGTGGGCATAGACATCCTATTAAACAGATGTTTAATAGGATTTAGATCAGAGCTCAGAGATTGTCACTTCAGAATAGTCTAATATTTTGTTGTTAGCCATTCTTGAGTATTCTTAGCTGAACACTTTTGGTCGTTGTCCTGTTGGAAACCCATGATCTGCAACTGAAACCAAGCTTTCTGGCACTGGGCAGCGGATTTTTCTCCAAATTGCCTTGATAGTCTGGAGATTTTATTACATACTGCACAGATTCAAGGCAGCCTGGGCCAGATGCAACAAAGCAGCACCAGAACACCACCGAGCCTCCTCACTGCTCTTTTTTTTTTTTTTTTTAATGCGTCATTTTTGAAACTGTGAACTCATGAAGGCATGTTTCCACTAGCAGGAGTTCAGGATAACCCCCCAAACAGGAACCTCTAATGGGGCCGACCGTCTTCTCAGCCCCTTCAGCTAGCACGTCTCCATCACACTCTAATGCCACACAAGAACCTTTGACAGAAAACTAGGACAGCCGACCATGAGGTGGTAGTAATGCACATTTTTTGCTGTTCGCAAATGGCCAGCAGCATACAAGTTGACAAAATAAAGAGAAGAAGAAACATGTAAAACAATGCATGCTACTTTCAACAATGGGTGGCGTGATCAGACACCAATGTACCTTGAGACTCATCTTGAATTTCTTTGGAAGTTGTTCTGGGCTCTTTGGTTACCATTCATATGATCAGTCTCTAAGTTTTCATCTTATTTTTACTAGTAGCTACATCCAGAGAGGTTGGCTACAGCCCCATGGACCCTAAACTTCTGACTGAATTTTTTAACTGTAGTCACAGGAACATCAAGCGACTTGGAGAGCAAAACCTTTACCTTTAACATGCTGGTCTATAATTTTCTTTCTAAACTCCTCAGACAACTTTTTCATTTGCTTTCTCTGGTCCATAATTAGTGTGGTGAACATCATGATACCAAACAGCAGAGTGACACCTATTCACCCTTTGAGTAGTCAGACTCCAAGATTGAGGACACTTGTGATGATAATTAAAAGTTACACACCTTAATTTAAAATGCCTCTATGGTCAAATTATTTGCAGTCTCTCCTTGGGGGAATTTAATTTACAAAGGTTAGTTTCATTAATTTTTTTTAAATAATTCTGTTAAACTACAGTTTGAAAACAGTGATTAATTGTCATCACTTGATTTTCAGTAAATTATTATTTATTATTATTATTTTTTTTAGTTTCAAGTTCCTTCAGGGACCACTGTGTTTTTAGTTTTGTTTTGTTTTTTTAGAAAGGGTAACAACAAATTCGTCCACTTATATAGTAGAACCCTTTATACCAATCATTCAATAGCACAGGTATACCGCATCACAAAACTGAGTTGCAAAGTTCCAATTTAAAACATCTGTGATTCAAATTTACATCTGCAACCAGCAATAGTAACAAAACTTTAGCAGCCAATCTTTTTTCCATTTAGTACTTCAGACAGTGTTATCTCCCAAAGCCATTACAGCTGTGTAAAAAGGCATGTCTGCTAACCTCAAGGATTTCCGTAAGTGGTCTCTGCTGTACAGGGATGTATTTAGAGCCATTTCATGTAGTGAACTGTGTCAGGGGAAACAGCAAAGCTTTTTACACATGAAATGTCCTGATCCCAAGCAAAGTGGGGGAAAAAGCAGGGGGATACTCTTCATCATCAAGACACAAAGATAGATAGGTCATACAATTTAAAAACTTGAGTGAATATGGACGTATAATTCAATATGTGTTGAGAAGGTCCTTAGCTTTTAACAGAAGCTTGGTAGTATTATTTTGCTTCTTACCACTGATGTGTAATTTGAACACATAAATTAAAATGTACTGTACACAGAGTACACATTATGACATTAACAGTGCAATTACATCAATGATAAATGACAGGACTATGGGGTATGGAACTGATGTGGTGCCAGAGGCAATTCTTGAACCCACTGGTGGACACCATGGCTGGGACAGGTTGTCAAGCTGAAGGAGGAGTCCTATCAAAGTTGGTTAGCGTCTGCAACTGGCAGGCCAAGTGGACTGCCAGTTGCAGTTGAAGTCACCAATGTACTTTAAAAGCTCTGCTTGGCATGGCTCGGGAGATGGATAAAGTCCACTCTGAGTTCCTCAAGGCTCTGGGTTTTGAGAGGCTGCCTTTATTGACATGTCTCTTCATCATTGAGTGCCTCTGGACTGGCAGACTGGAGGGGTGGTCCCCCTTTTTAAGAATAGGGACCACAGTGTGTGTTTCATTTATTAAGGAATCACTTTCCTCAGCCTTCCTGGTAAGGTCTCTGGAGGTGTGTTGTAGAAAAGAATCTGGTCCGTAGTCAAACCTCAGATTCAACTGAAGCAATGTGGGTTTCATCCTGGCCATGGAAAACTGGACCAACTCTATTCCCTTTCTAGGACCCTGAAGCAGGCATAGGAGCTTTCCCAACCAGTCTACATGTTTTCTGTGGACTTAGAGGTAGTCCTATTCATTCCAGATGGGAGTTTGACTCAACCGAAACTTTCCTATATCACCAATTCTGCTCCTAACTTTTACTGCAACATTTGGCTTTACCACTGCACTTTGTCAAATGAACAACATTCGAATATTTGAATAACATTCCTTACCTCTGGAGATGCTGTCTAAAGAGGAGAGCACCCCTATATTCCCCGGGGCCTATGTTCCCTGGGGCCTATGTTCCCCGGGGGCCTATATTCCCTGGGGCCTAGGCCTAGTCAACATTACACTTTTCCCCGGGGCCTAGGCCTAGTCAACATTACACTTTACCTACTAAAAAGGCTATAATATAAAATTTTCTTACATTTTATGTAAAAATATTTTCCGAATTTTTTTTCTCTTTAACCTTAAATGTCAATATAGGACCCAGGGAACATAGGACCTGGGGAACATAGGGCTGACCCCCTAAAGAGTTATTGAAGGAGAAGACAAGGCAAACAAAAAGCAAAAAAAACCTCTCATTCATTGTTAATCCAGGGCACCTTCCCCACTACATATTTTGCAAACTCCATTGCTGTGAATGCTTGCCAGCAATTGTGGTATATTTTCATATGACCATATTTCTGAGAGTTTTTACCTTTTTCTCTCTTTACACGGCTAATGGTGAGCCATTTCTCTTGCAATGCCTGTTGTAGTCCACTTCCTGAATTTGGTTCACTTAAAGTGGAAAGGGACCTATGTTTTGAGATGAACTAGACTTGGCTTCTTTGACCTGCACCAGAATTCAATTCTGCATTCACACCACCCCAAATGAACCAGACTTTCCGAGCAAACAAACTCTAGTCCGTTTAAAGTGGACAAGGCAGCTCTGGTGTGAATGCACCCTTAAACATCTATGCCTAGTTTCCAATTTTTCTCCATCAGTTCACAGGAAATATACATGCCTCATGATGCTCATCACAGGGAATTACAGTACTATATAGTTCATTTTTTCAAATCCTTTCTAGTTATTTTCATTGTGCTAGATAGCACTGGATGCTAGCACAGTGTATAGGTTCTCTTTGAACTCCATCACACAAGTTAAAAAATTTCAGTGTATGCAGGGCAAATTACAACAGAAAAAGGAGTTTCACAACTAGCTGTTCATTTCCATATGAATGAATGAATGAATGAATTAGTGAGTGAATTAACTCCTAGTTCTATTACATGAGTGCATTAAGAAAGATAAACCATGGAGAGCAATGATTGAACAGTGGGTCTTCTTACTGGCAGATGACTTCTCTACCTCCTGGGGCACAACCATCACAATAAGAGCAACAGGACACAGATGAGTAAACAACCTGATCAATTAACACCTCAAAGTGACATTTTGTGTTTCCAGGCTCCTCACTAACCTATTCACCTATCCTATCTCTTCAGTGCTCAGTGACATTCCCCCACATGCTATAAATGGCTAGGAAGCCAAATAATATTGAGGTTCTGTGACAGATCTGCCAGTGTCTCATCTAGTGTTGTTTTTCTTTCTTTCTTTATTGACAACATACAGAAATGCCCTTTCCTTTCCCGGCTGTCCCTCCACCTCTCTATTTTTCTTCCAACTGCTTTTACTGAGGCATAATTAGAAGGTGGACAGGGTAATCGATACAGGAGAGACTGAAAGTCCCTAGAAGGCAGTGTGAGGACCCTCTTAACTCCCTTCAGTTGACCCTTTTCATACTTACACTTGCACACAAGTAAGCCATCTTAACTTTTTCCAGACATTAGAGCCAGATGTGTCTATTCCCATAGTAGACTACCTGGTGTATAAACAAAACGTGCTTTGTTGTTTACCCTTGCCCATTGCAAATACACATCTTATGGAAAACAAGTGGGGTAAAGCTGTGTTGTCTCCTTGTTGCAGATTTATTATGGCCATTAGTTTTAACAAAAATACTGTATTATTAGTGAGACACATTTTATTTTGGATGTGATGTGTATTGATGCATGCTGTTGTTTTGTTGGCCTGTCCATAGCTGTAGTAAAGTAGTAAATAACTATAGTGCTGACTAGCTGAAAATAATGCAGGATTACAGTATTGATATCAAGCTGTAGTCTACCCAAGAAGTTTACAGATTTCACCAAAAAATTATCCCTCACAAATTATAACTACTACAATGACTAACATTTTTGCAACTCATCTTCCATACCACAACCCTTACAGTTACCTGACACACAAGATGATCTGGATAGCCACCCTAAAGACCACCGGATAAGGGACAAAGAGAGAGCAGTGACTGGATGAAGCATCTGTCTATGAATGTAACTCATCATCAATCAGTCAGGTGAACCAACCAGGACTGTATAAAACCAGAAATGAACAGTGGCCAATATTGTTGACTTGTCACACCTAAAAGTCGCCTTTAGGTACTTGTATCATATGTGATCAGGTACAAAGTTATATCTTCTAAGTAATCATTGTAATTTTAGTATAAAAAAACTCATAATTGGTCATTGTCTCCATGTCAAATGTTTTGTTTTATCTGTTTCATCTCATTTGGAGATGTGGAATTTACCAATAATATTGTGCATCATTGTACCAGACTTTCAGTAGTTTATCTATGCTATTATTGTTGTAAGCCATACAAGATCTGCATTGGTAAGTAAGAGGTTTTAAAAAATATAATTTTTGATGCTGTACTTTACTTAATTTTTCAACCGTTAACACTAGGTTTGTTTATGTATGAATATACGGCTTCTGTGCATGTACGTATTGTATGTGTTTCTATTCTCCACCCACTGCCCACTAGTGACCAATAGGTCCACCCTGACAGGAAACCTGAGCCTGGTTCTGCCAGAGGGTTCTTCCTGTTAAAAGGGAGTTTTTCCTTCGCACTGTTGCCAAGTGCTTGCTCATAGAGGATCATTGTATTGTTGGGATTTTCCTTGTAACACTGTTTTATCTTTACAGTGTGAAGCGCTTCAAGGTGACTTTTGTTGTGAATTCGCACTATATAAATAAAATTGAATTGAATTAAATCAGTAGCAGCAGTCGACTATATGGTCTTTACAGAGTCTTTGGCTCATTCACCTGCTCCCCGTCCCCAAATAGATGTCCCTCAGGCCCCACCCCATCAGTTATCAGCAGTTTTACTCTACTGAGATAATCCATCATCCCAATTTTAATGGACATATATTTATTCACAAATTATTGGGAAACACATAAGAATACAGCTTACTTTGTAAGATAAGAATGAGAGAGCATATTTTAAACAGTCCTAAAGAGCATTAGAGAGCATGTCATCTTAACATGTCAGATCCTAAGCAGCTCTATAAAATTGAGGATATCTAGTCATCTGCAGTAACAGAAATTGCCTAGGGGATTTAGTCATGCTGCAAGTGCCCTAATGCAATGAAGAAAAAAATGTTCACCATCAGAGAATGTGTACTAGTTTTGATAACTCTATCCTTAAAGATAAACATAGCAAACATATCCAACCTAATTACTTTGAACTCCCATTAAAAGACTGAGCCCAATGTGTGACCTTTAACAATGTTTCATGCTGTGTTATTGGCAGCAGAAGGAAGAAATAAGAATGACTGGCCAACTTGGCCTCCTCATAGGGGATCTTTTGATGCAGAGGATTTGGCAAAAATCTGTAACTCATGAAACATTGAACAGGCATGTTCAAAAACATACCCACCCTTGTCATTCTTTCTTTAAATTGTAATTCAAGCAACTGTGCAGTGGTCCTGCATGAAGTAGGGCAATGAACACTAATAATCCAGTTTTAACAGGTTTCCTCCTGTTAAAATCACCACAATTAATCAATGTTCTTTTTATCTATTTTTAGCCAAAGGGATTCAGTCTTCTCATCTAAGAGAATCCTTGCTCATAGTGAACATCACCGTTCTCATTTGGCTCCTCACAGCCTCATCTTTGCTCTCGGCACATCTTGAAGGCTGAGCATGGTTGTACTGACACTACAGGATGAGAAGAGAGCACAAAGCCAGGGCTAATTAAAGTGGGCAAACTTCAACAGCCTTGTCTCACCCTCATTGACCTTTATCAAAACCATGGCATTCATGTCGGGCAAATGCTGGCACATTCCTCTGAATGCAGTTTAAGGGAAGAGGTAAACAAACACAGCTTCATTCGACTGCACCAAGGACCATCCAACAACCTCGCTAATAATGTGTTTCTTAACATGCACACATATACAAGCAGATTTTATCATGTGGAAAGTTAAATTATCACTGATTTCAATAAACTGAGTTGCATGTGATATTACACAAGATAAACTATTAATTGAAAATATTCAAAGGACTTTAACATTATGATGTTAGCACTAAATGACCGGCTTCTTCATGTTTAAATATGTCTGTGCTGTTTCATCTATGTATAACATGACATTTAGATTGTGTCCACACCAACCAATTCTCAATTATTAGGGATTTTTGGTTGACTCAGTAACTTTAAGGTTCCCAGGTGTAATGGCTGTCAAATAGTCCCAACTCATTAGCCCCCTCGCTGCCATGCTTGGGTGGGTGTCGCATGTTTCTGCTGAAATGCTGTTTGGTCTAACCTTGTAATGCTCAATGTGTCATATTTGATACATAAATTTCTGAGATCTCTCTAGCACCCCAAAATAAAAATAAATAAAAGTTTTACAGCATAACAAATAATAGAACTAAATTCACCCTGTGTATTCATAATAATACAAAAAAATTACATATTACATATTATGTAGAAACTGGTAAAGACAGCATTGTTTGTGTTTTTCATTTTGTTATATATAATAAACTTTTACAGTAAACACAAAAGAAGTCTCGTGGTTTGTTCAGATTTTGTTTAAAGTTTTGGCACATCAGTTGTGCTTCCAAATTCTTTTTAGACAGATCAGACTTTCTTGGCAACCTTTCAATATAGAACTCTGAACTCCAAATTGTTTGGAAGTAGTATTATGATGCTTTTCCAGCATGTGCTGCATCAGTTATTCCTCACTGGCCATTCTGAAAACACAACCTTTGCAATAATAAGGTCTGAATACCTACTGGTAATGACTTCAACTAAAAATAATGAACAGTTTGAATTCTGAACCAAATATTTTTGCTCCTACAAAGTAGGGGGAGTACTAAAATACATTAAATAAAACAATAATGGCATCACCCAGGACTGGAATACTCTCTAAAGTTTCACACACCCACTCTTTTGCCCCCTGTGAACTTGTAGAGTGTCTATTTTGTCCTGCACAAGCTACAGCCAGTGCATATCCCTTAGACACTGCTGCTGTGGAAGTATGTAACAGAATGAGAGGAGGTTGGGCAAAAATAACTTCAAAGAGTTAGCAAGTTAAAATGTTGGTGATCAAGCCTAACTGTTATGTAATTTTGCCTTATATTGCCTTAGAAACGCGATCTATTAGTATATAATTAAGCAAGTAGCAGGTCCAACATACACACAAAAAAACATATGCTTCCTTGGTTTTACTTACCCTTTAATGACATGTCAGTTTAAAAGATAGAGATTGAGTGAACCAATTAGTCTTTTATCTTAACGACTACCACCCTCACTATAAAATGTTTTGGTGTAGCACTGCATTTTTTTCCCTCAAGCAGATAAACTAGTGCTTCACACAATATCATGTACAGTGAGGGTGGGATGCCACCGAACTTGACTAGGGGCATTATCAGATGGTAGACGAATACTTTAAGGATCTCAGTCTCACCAACTTGTCTTCTAGTGGAAGCTGGGAGAATCTGAAATAAGTTCATGTGTAACACGCCTTTCCAACATTGAATGGACATTGGGGCTGTCACTCAGGGTTGGCCAACTGGAGTTGTGGCTTCCCATTTTAGGAAGGGGTATTGGAGGAAATGTTCTAGTTTCAGGGCAATTGCACTCCTCAACCACCTTGGTCAGGTCTGTTCAGGGGTACTAAAGAAGAGAGAAACTGGTTGATAATTAAACCTCATATTCAGCAGGAACCATGCAGATTTCATCCTAGTTGTGGAACACTAGACCAGGTCATACCACCATTAGGGTCCTGGAAGGAGCATGGGAGTTTTCCCAACCAGTATACATATGTTTTGTAGACTTGGAGAAGACATCAAACCATGTCTCCCAGGATATCCTGTGGTGGGTTCTCCGTGAGTATGGGGAACTGGGTTCATTGCTATTGGCCATTCAGTCCCAATACAAATGGAGCAAGAGTTTAGTTTTCATTGTTGGTTGTAAGTTAAATTCATTCCAGGAGGGAGTTAAACTATACCAGTGTTTCTCAATTCCAGTCCTCGTGTGCCGTTGTCCTGGATGTTTTAGATGTTGCCCTGCTTCAGCACACCTGATTCTCATTAATGGTCATTAACAGGTTGTCATCCAGGCCTGAACAAGTCTGTCAATGACATAGCCACCTGCGTCATGGTGTGAAGAAGCAGGGCAACATCTAAAACATCCAGGATAGTGGCCCGCAAGGACTGGAATTGAGAAACACTGGACTATACCAAGGATGTCCTTTCTCACCAATTCTGCTTATAACTTTTAAGGACAGAATTTCCAGTGAAGAGAATATTTAATCAAAAGGAAAGACTCTCTGTCAATCTATATTTTGATCCGCAACAATCATCAATTGTTGGTAGTGAGCAAAAGAACATGACCATGAACATGAGTGGCTGAAGTGAGTGGTCTTATTCCCTCTTGAGCCCAGATCGCACTGGCTGCAGAACAGGAGCAGAATGGCATGAAGTAGTTCAGAAGAATCCCAGATACAACCATTCATGCAAAAAATACACTTCAAGTCTATTTTGGCACTCAACTGCTGCCAGACTGCTTCAGTTTATATACAGTAGATCAAACTGATACAAAGTCATTCATGAGAATGGTACAGAGAATCCGGTAAATTTTCATAATAAAATACCACAAGCAGGCCCAGATTAAAGATCAGGACATAGTGAAGAGATTAAATTTCTTAGGAAGCCTGGGAATGCCTCTGAATCCTTCTGGATGAGCTGGTGGAAGTGGCTGGGGAGAGAAAGATCTGGGCCTCTCAGTTTAATGGATGAATGGATGGACTCGTGAGCAATCCAGCCAAGAAAAATATGTTGGCACTAAATAACTGTATAGCATTTTGGACAATCCTCAATTTTAAAACATCAGACATTTCAATTGAAAATTTGTTTTGGAGAAAAAAAAATCAAAGGAAAGGAATATTTCATGGCCATGGTTTACTAAAGTAATTACGTTTTTTTGTTTGTTTGTTTGTTTTTGAATTGCTTTTACTCTTCCATGAGGTGATGGGGACTGAACCATCCCACAAAGCTGAACATAAGTAAACAAATTCTAGTTGACTTAGCTGCAGGGAGATATTGGCACACCCAGTGGAGGAACATGCAATACCAAGAAGATGCAAAACATTTTGCTAAAATGTTCTACCTTGTGTTTAAACTGCTCATTGTGCTTTTGCAATGGATTATGAGTAAATAAAAACTGCTATCCAGATAGGACTATGTTTCACAAAAATATAAATTTTGCTGCACTGCTTATCTTATAATAAAACAAAATGTTAGACCAAACTCGCTCATTTTTAATGTCTTCAAATAAAAAAAGTGAACAGATCAAGTTATAACTTGAAGAAGAGAGGAAAACCAAAAGAGGAAAACCTGGCCACCACCATGGCTGTGATTTTTGAGTAATTTCTAGCTTTGGCAAAACAAACAAAACGAATATCAATAAAATGAGTCACACAAATTGATTATTAAGGTTGCAGCTCTGAACAGCACGTGCTTGATCCTTCTCATGAAGTCCCGGCAGCTGAGGGAATAAATTACAATATGGCCTTTCAAGGTTATATGGAGCCTTTCAAGTTCTCTGTTCTCGCTGCACCTTAACACATCTCTCTGACCTGGCTAACCACCACCAATGATTAGCCAAGAGGAAAAGATAACTCATTCTGTAAAAAACTGAGTCATTCTCTTCAAGCCCATAATTCATTTCTAACAAATTCAGATAATTCAACATGAGTTCTGCCTCTTGTCTGATGTATGTTTGCTCTTTGACCAGTGTTCCTAGATTAATTATTTTTCTATTTACAATGAACAAAATGTAGAGTTAATGACAACCCCAAAAATGGAAGATACGTTTTCAGCTCAGACAGTGATAGTAACTATTGCTTTATATTATATTGTGTCGAACATTATGTTGTGTTAGTTAATTTATGTAGCACTGGTGTTATGTTTACAGTCATATTTGACTATGCTCATATTAAAAGCTCTTAGTATATTTATTTATTTTAGATTTTACAATATTACAAGTTTGAAAGTCATCTTTAAAATAGAAAAAGAAAAAAAGATACAGAAATGCAAAATCCACCTAGATACAATTTAAGTAAAAGTAATCTCAGAGCAGACATTAGCCTTTCAAATATTGTTAAAGATTACTGGTGGACCAAAAAAGTGTGATATATTTATATATTGTCAGATACTGTGAGGGATAGAAGCCAAGAAGCTGAATTACTAGTATCTGGGCTCACTGCATCCAAAGAAAAGGCCTGCAGTATCAGATTCACATAATACCACTGGACAGGAAATGGGGTGTTGTAAGCCATGTGTTCAAGGAAGCGAAAGTGTGGCACGGAAGCTGTGGTGTGTGCCAAGAGTGAAACTAACTATAGCCGCTGGACTCAATGATGTCCACTCTAGACAATGCTTGTGATTTTTTTCCCCCTTACTTGCAACGCTGTGTTTCAGAGGCATTTCACAGGCACATCTCCTCTCCTTCTCTTTCTCCTTGAAATAGGCCCCTCATCTAGTTTTGAAAGACTTTTTGTCAATCAACACAGTGGACGAGCCCAGCTGAAAGTGAGAGACAGGAAGGATATGGAGAATCCTGTCAGTTTTTAAAATGAAACAACCTGCACAGACGTCATTCACACCAATAAGGGCACCAGGCCAGATTTCCAACTATATTTACACACAGGGAAACAGAAGGAGTTTATGAGACTATATGGATCGGGAGAGAGGTCACAGTAATTATTTTGGGAGTACAGGGTGTACAAGTGAACTAGATTCTGGCCTTACATCTATCTGTCTGTCTATACCTCTACACATATTTATCTAGATCAGGGATCTCAAACTTGGGTCCTCGAGGGCCGTAGTCCTGCATGTTTTAGACATTTCTCTGCTTCTTCACACCACAACACAAATGACTGTCATTAACAGAGTTGTGCAGCCCTTGATGACAAGCTGATTATGATCTTTAATTTGAATCAGGTGTGTTACTGCAAGGATTCATCCAAAACATGCAAGACAGTGGCCCTCGGGGACTGGAGTTCGAGACCCCTGATCTCTCTCTATATATATAGATGGCATATTTTAAACCTCATTTTGCCTTGCTAAATACTTTTAAACATTCACTTACCATTGCTATAATTTAAGTGGGGTTTACTGAGTCATGCTTTTTCCTTCCCTTTAAAGCTTTGTACATCTCTTGTATGAGGAAATTCTAGCAGTCTCTGATAGCTGTATATTTCATGCCGGTACATTTTGTTTACCATTGTACCCATAGAGTAATATAATGATTAGACACCTTTATGTGAGCTTTTAGACAGAGCCAGTGTGTCTCTTTTGTGGCTGATATCAAGCTGATGAGATTTCAATGTTTACAGTGTCTCATTAAGTATTGGCAGTTTATTTCTTGTAACATGTCTACAGCACATGTGCTCAAAGAACCCCTTAACATATAAAGGACTGGATTGTAGTCTAGTGTGCAACTCCAATAGTTATTGTTCATGCAGTACATCACTCTGGTGCCCAGTGATTCACAATTCTTATGCAGAGAGAGAGTGAGATCTTCTTCCAGTTTCTGATACCCCCATCACTTTCTGATGCCCCTGACAAGAAAACAGAGGGAAAAAGGAAAAGCAAACATCAACAGAAGTCTTAAATTGCCAAGGCCATCAGTGATGGCATAAAGTTTAATAGTGGAGAAAACAGCTGCAGTCTAACACAGTCATTTTTTTATCTGCACAAAACCTAATAAAGGATTATTCCTTTTTAAGTATTTTTGCTTGACAGAATGGTTCATTCACCAGTAATAAATGTGCAGGTTTTGAAGTAAATTATTTTTTAAAGTTTTTCACCCAAGCAGCCCTTTGAGACCTCTGACATTTTGTCCATTCACCTTTTGGCATCTGTGATAAGAAAACTAAATGCAGAACAACATAACTGTGTGCCACATAATATAGGACTGACACCAACAGAAAAATACTTATTCAAGAACATTATGTTATAAAGTTCAACTATTTCACATTGTTTTTACTTTTTAAACTACAAGGTAACTTCATTATCTTAAACAGTATTATCTGCCTGTTAGGGTTTAACGTTCATAGTTCATATTTTTTACATTTTCTCTTAAATTGTGTAATGTACTCATGAATCACATTGTAACCAGGAACAGCACTTGTAATTTTAATGTGAATCATGCAATGAAAGGTGATATTGTGTCCTGGCTCATTTTCCTTTGAATGAAACACAGAAAAGGAAAGAATCACAACGATGAAGCAATGTATTAGAAACAATACACAAGTTATGTAACCCTTGGTATGAATTTACACTCACTTAATGTTAATAAACAGACTGAAATGTCTTCATAATGTCCACACATCTCTCATTAAGTATTGCCATGGCTGCAGTTATGTGATCATTTATTTAGCAGAGTTCCAAGCAGAAAAAACCCCCAAAACTTTATATTACCACAGCAGACCTTTTTTTCAACCCTTTTTTGTGCCCTGCCTCGATTCTCCAAATAATAGACACATTCTGTCATAATATATATATATATGGTTATTAAATTACAAAAGATCTGATAGTTGTGTAACAAATAAAGTAATTATGTAAACTATCTTGTTTACACCTGGGAATAAGCAGGTAGTATTTTTACCAACACACCCAAGTGATAATGTGCTGCAATATTTGTCATGAAATAATAAAAGTCATTACAGTCATTCTCAGACAAATAAATTAAAGGTGCGTGGCAATATGAGCGTAGATGCCAGTGGTGTTAAATAAAATAGCTAAATCAAAAAACCAAAGTGTCATGGTTTAGGGTTTTTATGTTAGGGTTTTTAAGAAACCTCACTCTGGACGATTATACCAAGTTCAGTCTGAGAGTCTAATCAGGTTCAGTAACATCTGAGTGGCAGAGACTGGACGTGGGAATTATCACAGGCTGCATAATCTCAGTGACCCTGTTTTCTCTCACAATGAACATGTTAGTAAAATCTGCTGGACCAGAATGCAGAGGACCCAAATCCAAGTCTAGGATCTGACAACCACCATGACGAGCCTTCATAGACAATGTGACAGTGACCACTGAGTCTGTGCCAGGAGGGAGATGGAACTTGAATGGGCTGGAGAGGCTGATGGGATGTTACTTCAAGCTAGCAAAGTCAAGATTTTTTGTCCTGAAGAGAAGCAATGTGGTTGATAAGTTCCAGTTTTCCATCAGAGGAACACCAATTCCAACCATGCCAGAGAAACTGGTGAAAAGTCTTGGAAAGTTCTTTGACAGCAGCCTCAGGGACTCAGCCTCCATTATGAATATATGTGTGGAGTTAGAGGGTTGGTTGAAGAACATTGACAGGACAGGCCTACCAGGCAAGTTCAAGGCATGGATTTAACAGCATGGGATTCTGCCTCAAATACTGTGGCCACTACTACTATATGAGATCCCAATCACCACTGTCATAGATCTGAAGAGGAGAGTCAGCCACTACCTGAGGGTGTGGTTGGGTCTTAAGAGCTTATGTAACATTGCCCTCCATGGCCATACCTGCAAATTGCAACTCCCTTTTAAATTCATAGAGGGATAGCTGAAAGATAGCTCTACCTGAAAGGTAGAGAGGCAGAACAGCTCAGAGAATTAACAGACCCAAAAGTCTCTGAGGGTGGGGTGGCAGTTAAGATGGTCAGGAAGTGGAATGCAGAGGTAGCAGTTGAGCAGACAGATTCCTGTTAACACCAAAAAGATCTTGGTGGGGACTGTGGCCAGAGGAAGGGAAGGGCTGGGCGGCACCATAGTTCCCTGGCTACAACAAAGCACAGGAAAAGAAGTGGAGACAACTTGTTCAGAATGAAGCGAGAGCATAGATGGGGGAAGAGGGGTCAAGCAGAGGAGTGGGAATGAGGCAGCAATGTTCCTGGATTAGATGAGAACAACTGGCGGTTAGGAAGATCACTTGGACTTACCTGTGGTGGGCAGAGTTCCTTCTCCAGGCTATCTAAGATGTCCTCCCAAGTCCATCCAACTTGGATTGCTGGGGGTTTAGCGATTCACCACCATGCCCCTTTGCAAGAACATGGGGATCCTGGAGCATATTTTAAGCTGCTGCTCAAAAGCTCTGCTTGAAGGCAGGTACCCCTGGCGATGTGCTCAAGACCATCAGAGAGCATCAGTAGTGCTAATGCTACAGGCCAAATCTTCAAACTCAGGGAGCATTTAATAAACTTTACAGTCCCTTTTGCAGAGCCTTCACTGCTTTGGCATCACAGGAGAGAGGGGGAGAAAAGCCATCTTTAACAGTATAAAGGCAGTAGAGAAGGCCTCTAGATCACTCTAGTTAAAGAAAGCAGGTTCATGAATGAGCTGCCAGGGCAAATGCTGAGGCTTGATCAACCTTGGCAGGGTCGCCTAAACGAGGATGTCTGATATTAAAGAGACCCGAAACACCCAGTGACCTCAGGGTACATCACTGACTTTGCATCTGGAGATGTATCATTTGAATTTCTCTGTTAATACATTAACTGGCAGAACAAAGGCATAACAGCGAAATAACTAAATGCGCCATTCCATCTCTGTGTGTTTCACAGCAACATGCAATAAAGCTGCTATGGGGGCAGAATGACCTGGCTCCGCAAATGGGACATTTGAATCCTCACTTAGTCCCACACTTACTAACAATTTATTTTATACACCATTTAAATCATTGGTATGTTGTACTTTTTATTTTATTTATTTTTTAGGTTGCCCATATCCATTTCTACTTGATGCATTTATCTGGATAATCTTCACTCCAGTTGTTCACTTCCAATTGTTCTTACTGTTATTCTGCATGGAGATAGCCTTTATTTAGCTACTAGCTCTTTTCATTGGAATGAGTTCCTCCAAAGTGGTGCTTGGCAGATGCTCAGTATTGATAGAGCAAGTCTTGATCAGAATAATGACAAATTTAATATTTTAAGGATATTCACTTTATAACATCTTAATGTATTTAATAGATATTGTCAAAGAATTTAATGAGAGAGATAAAATTAGCTTTTCCCAGCTCTGTCACTAAAAGCCCTCCTTTACCCGGAGCTACAGTCAAATCACAAATAGAGTGATAATAATTCCAAGTGTCTCATAAGCATAGATTTGCTCTGGAGCAGGAAATTACAGCATGTATGAACATGAATTGAATGACAAAAGGGAAGAAGGCAGACCTTTACAGACCTTTGACTGAGAGCTTTGAAATCAGTTAAGTACTGTTGGAGAGCCTATCTACTAACAGGAAAATGTATGTTGGATAGGCTCATTATTGAGCATGCTGAAATGGTGACCTGGTGTGTGTTTTCAGCTTTCAATATCAACAGTAGTAATACAAGTGCCCATGTTCTCTTCCTTGTGAATGAGCTGTTAGAGAAGAATTGTATGTTTATCCTCATAAACTGGGGAGGGAAAAAAGGAAGAGAAAGGGAGATACTTTAAAAAGATTTGGTGAAATGTCGAACTTAAATGAACAAATGCAAGGATATGATATCAATAAAGTAAAGCTATGGTATTCAAACTCTTATTTATCTAAATGCTTATCAAAACCATGGTGAGACAGCACAATGTTTATGATTTTAACATTGGACTTTGCTTTTATTGCACTTATACAATACCACCGTTTCCTGCATTAAATTCATTTTACAGACATTCATCCTATTTGAGTCACACTAAGGACAAATAAGCTCACACTGTGCTCACTCTTTACTTCAAGCTTGGCATAACAGGTAGTGAGATGATACACTATATTGCACATACATTCATAGTTACATTTTAAAAGACTTGAAACATTTCAGATAGCACTAAGATCCAACCAGTCTCTCCTTTATGTCAATCAGCAATTCCAGATTGGACAGCGATAACAAAAAAAGAGAGAGTGCCTTACTGTAAATAAACTAATGAATTTCACTCAATAGAGAATCACGTATAGCATCAATGAAATCACTGTGAATAATGACTGAGGACAAGACATTGTATTCTGTTGGTGGACAGTTGTTAGCGTATATATCACTGTTATCATTTAAAAGTTTAACTGCAATCTTTGCTCTTAAAAACAGGAAAGAAAGACCATTGAAAAGATAACTGATACTTTCTGCATGCTTTTGATACATACAAAATTTCCATTGGTATCTTTAGGCCCTGGGATAGCCTTATGACCTGTCCAGGGTGTACCACTGCCTATCGCCTGTAATGAACTGGGATAGGCTAGATTGTGGATCTTCTTATACATCCAGGGCAATGTGGCAGGACATGTCAGTTTGTGGACAGAGATTAAGTCACTGATTGATGGATGATCCTTCTCTCTTCTAATTTACTGCTTCTTACTTTCTGTGAAGACAGAGCAATAAAATATTTATATGGTTTGAACTATCCACATAGTTAGAAAAAAAATGTATGTTTCTACCAACAAAACTACAACAGAAGTTTCCATATCAGTTTTGAATTAGTTATATTCCCAGCAGTTTTTTGAATGTGGACAACATGGATTGTATTTTATTCTATTTGAGTAGAACTGTCTTTCTATCATCAAAGCCCTTGTGGGTATGTGAGAGTAGCTGATTCGGGATTTCTGTGTACCTCTCCTTTATTTTACAGACCTCTTTTTCATTATTTGCATAATCAATGACTAGCAATTGTTGAGCAGGCTGCTTCTGAAAATACTCAGTAGAATGGTACCAGTCCTACATTTTTCATATATTAAAGATTCAAGTTGATGAAATGTTTTTTTAAAATCCCACACAGAAAATGAGAGGCTATGTCTTTATCATTTTATAACACAGGTATTGATTAGTTATAGAAAAAAAAACAACCCCTATTGGATTTATAGGATAACATTCATTCTGATTATACCAGTAGTTCTACATGAGGCTTAATGTGCCTAAATGAACAATATATTTTATGCTCAACTGCAAATATGCTTGAGTATTATCTGTTTTTTAGGTCTAAATATATGTTGTTAGTCATCTCAAATTCCAAGGCATGACACTCTGTGAGGTGTTGATGAAACAACATCATTAAATAAACTGATAAATAATATCCAGGTTTTTTCAGCTCATTTCCTTTGATTGACTCAAACTCACACTTAAAAGGAAATGAACCTGAGCAGGAGTGACAAGCCTATTCAGTGTAATGCATTGTGGGCTTCTTAAGAACTCAGACTTGCGCTCGCTGTCTTGAAGAGCCATGGTCCTCTGCCATAGGAGTGGTTAATGAAGTGTGTTCCTGGGCTCTGGCTGGCAGTTTGACGAAATCACAGAATGGGGTGATCTTTTTCCCTTTCCCCAAGAAAAGCTGGGTTGGAATATAATTGCAGATCACCCAGTTTTTCTTCCTGTCAGGGACAGGCACATGAAAGTGACTTACCTTTATTTTCTGTGTGTAAAACACATTTAATTTTGCTCTGTCATGTGAATGAAAAGCATTTAAGCCTGTAATATAAAAAATGTTTTGGCATTAATCATTTATGCAAATTATTATGTGACTTAAATGTTAGGTCATTGTTTTTAGTGCCTTAAATGTTTTTCTATTTTAAGTTTGAAGAAGATTAATTCAGTTAAAACACTTGTAGGATGATTGCAATATACCCAAATCAATTCCCTTGGAATGGCATCTACCTCCGAGGTATTCCTGCAAGGGTCTACAGACATATTATGGCATAGAAATTCTACATTAAAGGTAAGGCAAGCAATTCTACGTGGCATCTAACCCAGAACACTTTCTTGAACACATTCAGACAAATCAATTACCAGTAGTCTGTTACTAGGATCTGCACCAGTG
The DNA here is from genome assembly GCA_028564865.1 of Zenarchopterus dispar. NCBI lineage: Eukaryota > Metazoa > Chordata > Actinopteri > Beloniformes > Zenarchopteridae > Zenarchopterus > Zenarchopterus dispar. Next base: position 20,943 of record JAOWBL010064684.1, read on the forward strand.
AGGCAATGACCCAATCATTTGAATCAGGTGTATTAAAGCTGGCAAACATCTAGAACATGAAGGGCACTGGCCCATGAGGACCAGAATTAAGAAACACTGCCATAGTTAAAGTGAATATTCATTTGAAAAGCAGTTGATGTGCCAATTTTCATCATGTAGACCCAAGGTCTGTTTTTTTTTCTACAGTGTCTGCTAGCATCTCATCTTGATTTTTAGTTAAAAATTGGGCAATATGCCTCAACTTTTAAGACATCTAACCCCTTTTAAACCAGCTGGAATAATCACAAATATAACAATTGTTTTATTTTAACAACATTAAATTAGGTACCCATCTGTGTGCAGTTTCAGAAAATTAGTACAGTGGAGAACCATCCATCCATCCATCCATCCATCCATCCATCCATCCATCCATCCATCCATCCATCTACCCACTTATCCAAAATCAGGTTGCAGGGGCAGCAGCCTAAGC
>JAOWBL010064704.1:5795-17228 GCA_028564865.1 Zenarchopterus dispar
CACACACACACACACACACACACACACACACACAATGTAAAAGCACTGTGCATTGAAGAATCTTGGAGAGTTATAATTTCAATTCTGCTGACATTAGAAAGGCCTTACCATTCACTTTCTCTATCACATAGTAATTACTTATAAGGCCACTGGGATTTTGATGTCCCAAAATCCCTTCTGTAATAGAGCTTGTGCTCCATATAACCCTTTAACTTCCCAGTCTTTATCACATTCCTATTTGAGATGTCCCTTGCCCTCATTATCCCTCCATGCAATATTTTCCATCCACTAAACGTGGCCCACTTCTTCTGCTTCTCACCATTGCTTCCACCTCTTTGGTCTGCCTCTCTTCCATCTCTCCTGTCTTTTCTCTGAGCTTCTTCTCCTTCTGCTTTTTTCTTGACTCAAGCCCTGACAGCAGTACTACACTGGATGAGTTCAGTCTACTCTGACTTCGACAAAGTAATAAGTGAAAGGGAGCAGAACGGCAATGCCCAGAGTACACAAGCATTTTAGCTGCTTAAGGGATACAAATGCAAATGCAGTAGTAATTGAATATACACAAGTCTTATGTAATCACACATGTTCTTTGGGACATGCGCGCTACATCCAAGTCTTTCAGTACTGACAGCATTTACAGTTTTCTAAGTCTGTGGATATATTTCTGAATCCTTTCTTTGACTCTTGCTGTCACAACATGCAAGATATATGCATGCCCTCTAATAAAGGTCAATAGATTCAGCTGAAACACAAGTAAGTCAACATTTTTAAATCACGTCATTAATACAAAGAAAAACTAGCTTTATTTGTGAAAAAACAGCAATTTATTTCATTCCTACTTGGCCCTTTTCTGCATTAGTTAAGTTAAGGATATATTTGGTAGGGCTCGCTCTTTAAGTAATCAAGCTCATGAATTGGTGAGGATGCAGGAAAAAAGTAATGAGGAGTTTTTCTCATCTGCAGAACTGCTGTGATCAGCCTGATGTATTGACATGTTGGCACTCAGCATTGTCTCCATTCAAACATTCCAAATTACAGTCCTATGAGAAACTAAGCCCTTTATGGGAGAAAAGAATGTGTCAATAATAAACATTAACTCAGAATTGTCTCTTTAAAACAATATACCCAACAGGTATAAATATATGCATAAACTGCCTGCAGACATGTTCAAATAAATATGCACATAGAATACATGAGAACATACAGCTCTGAATTCACTCACTAAATTAACTTAACAAACAGAATGTAATTTTATATATAAAACATTATTTATGTTTTATATATGTGTGTGAGCACCGGGACAAAACTGCTGTGAGTGATACAGAAAGAAGAAAAGATTCTAAACGTGTGACCAGAAACATGCTTGACATGTTTTTTTCTAAGACTTAAACTCAAATATCTCAGAAATTCCCTTCCAAAACTTGTAATTTTCCACAGTGTATCCTGTTTTTCTCTTTTGCTCCTTCTCACTACTCAAAGCTGCAAGTCGACCTTCCCTCACTCAGCATGCATTTACCATAATGTCGAGTATACACCATTGGAAAGCTCCCTTTTTCTAATTTCAGAAAATGTTAAAAAAAAAATTTATATTGCACCAACTATTTAGGAGTCACAGTGCTGAGAAGCTCATGTTACAAATGTGTGATGGGTAGTCATACTCCAGAAATCCTGGGAGCACTGTAAAGACTATATTATACTAGACTACCATAAATTCCATCCATCCATTTTCTATACCTGCTGAATCCAATTACTGGGTCACAGGGGTCTGCTGGACTTAATCCCAGCCCGTTACAGGCAAGGGGTACACCCTGGACAGGTTGCCAGTCCATGGCAGGGCCACATATACGAACAACCATGCACACTCACACCTATAGGCAATTTAGAGTTCTCCTTATATACATATTTTTGGACTGTGGGAGGAAACCAGAGTACCTGGAGAAAACTCACGCAAGCCCAGGGAGAACATGTAAACTCTACGCAGAATAACTGCTGCCAGGAGTTAACCAGGAATCTTCTTGCTGTGAGGCAACACTTCTAACCACTAAGCCACCACACTGCCCCTAACATAAATTAAGAAAAACAAATACATATGTCTATTTTAAATGAGGCAGATTTTGATTTGTTGATCAAATCAAATTTAACCCTAACCCTTAATCTAATAAAATGTGTGCATTCCCTTGACAAGTCATCAACAGTGGTAGAGCTATGTTTGATTTGGTGTTTAAAACGACACAATCCTTGTTTTAATGATGCACTATCAAACTTTCCTTATCAAGTGTATTTTCTTTTATGTTGTTTCAGTGGTGCTACAGAGAGAATTTGAAACTCTTTTGCTCTTATGCTACGGAGTGTAGCACTGCCTATCCCCTCAGTGATTTCTGTGTGGGAGTGATATTCAATTTTCCCTAATCAATCACCAGAAAACAGTGTACAGTTTGACAGCTTGATGCTTCACAAAAGTTTGCAGACAGCTTGTCAGCAATGAATCATCTTGGAATAAAAGGATTCTAAAGTCTGGACCAAGGCAAGTGCTTCAGTATGTTGTAAACTTGATGACTGTCTTCATAGACAGTTTGTTGGACACCCCAGCCATGAAAAGTTCCCAGTGTCATTTGTGCATGAAAGTTTACACAGGACTCCTTTTGGCAGTCCTTATAAAAAACAAAACAAACAAACAAAAAACAATGTCTTTATAGTTTATGTTCTATTGATTGGATAAGACGAATTAGACGACAGCAGACAATATCTAATGAGAGTCCGATTTATTTGAGGCAGTAGAAGACAGGAGAAGAGCTGGAGACTGGAGTGAGGCCGGATCTGAACCAAGGACAGGTAAGCTCTGGATCTGAATACAGAATCTGGAGCAACACAGAAAACAGACTGAGTTTACCATTCACTAGAGTAACAAATGGATTCAAGCCAAGCATAGTAAATACCACAAAGGGTAAATAAATGATCTGGCAGTGAGTGGAGGATTGAACCAGGCTTTTATGCTGCTGCAGGTGTGAGTCTTGATTGAAGAATTGTCTGCAGGTGGGTAGGAGGTGGGACTTGTGGAAGAGGCAGACCAGGAACACCAAACTCTCCCCCCAGCTCCGGACAAACAAACAGAGACACAAGAGGGAGGGGGAGAATATAGACACAAGGAGCAAAAATCCAGGGATCCTGACAGTCTATTTGAGTTCTGGTGTGCTGCTTCTTATACAGAGAGATTAAGGCAGGAAAACCATCATAAATTGGATGCATATGTTGTCTATCCCTGCTGTATCGTCTTTCTTTAGTGTCTGAATCATTGTTGTTTTCCATATATTATCTTAGCTTGCCTCAGAATGATTTTAATTTATGCTGTTGACAACAGCAATGCTGCATCATCTTTCCTTTATAAGGACACAATGTTCTACCTATAGGGATTCCTCACCTGCTTTGCTCAGCTTTCTCATGAACTTAAATATTATCACTTTCCCCTCAACTCACTTTGGCAAACCAAACCTGAATTTCATTTTAATGTTTTTACCTTCAAATACACAGCAACATACCTTGAAGTTTTGTGATTCTTAATCCTGCTTAGTTAATTGGAATACAGGAAGCAAGAAATGCCAAACGGATGCAGGTTTGTAAGGGGAACTTTAGCGGTGTCTCCTTGTGGGCACACTTCATTATCTCACATTTAAACTCTTCTCCTTCACTTGCTATTCCTGTGTGCACTCGTTAAACTTATTCTCTCAGATTTTTTGTAGTCTACTTAAGGACCTCTATCACACAATCTTATCCAAAAAATTTTTAATATATGACTAATGTTGATATCACAATTTCTCTCTAGTTTCTTTCTTCATGAACTCATTTGAGTTCATAAGCATCTTGAACATTTCCAGAGGGTTACCTGTAAACCAGCTTCAGTAGATCACACAAATTTAAATCAGTGCAGAGTTAAGTGAGATTGCAACCCAGTAATATCAAGGGTGAAAGTATGAGTTCTGGATCACAGTTGCAAAGAGACCATATACTACCAACTTACTGAGCAGTTTTGTGAATGTGAAGGGTTTGCAGCTGAATGTGAAGCGGTTGAGATGAGAATCAGCACCTCTAAGTCCAAGACCTCAGTTGGAAAAGGGTGGAGTGCCCTCTCCAGGCTGGGAATCAGATACTGCCCCAAGTGGAGAAGTTCAAGTATCTCTGGGTCTTGTTCACAAGTGAAGGAAGAATGGATCACGAGATTGATAGGCGGATCGGTGCAGCATTCACAGTGATGTGGACTCTTTATTGGTCTGTCTTGGTGAAGAAGGAGCTGAGCCGAAAGGCGAAACTCTCGATTTACCAGTTGGTCTACATTTTTACCCTCTTCTGTGGTCACAAGCTGTGGGTAGTGACAGAAAGAATTAGATCGCGGATTCAAGCACCGGAAATGAGTTTCCTCTGTAGGGTGTCCTGGCTCTCCCTTAGGGATAGGGTGAGAAGCACAGTCATCCGGGAGGAGCTCAGAGTAGAGCTGCAACTCCTCCGCATCAAGAGGAGCCAGATGAGATGGTTCAGGCTTCTGGTGAGGATGCCTCCTGGATGCCTCCATGATGAGGTTTTCTGGGTATGGCCCACAGGGAGGAGACCCCGGGGAAGACCCAGGACACACTGGAGGGACAATGTCTCTCAGCTAGCCTGGGAACGCCTAGGGATCTCCCCAGAGAGCTGACCAAGTGACTGGGGAGAAGGAAATCTTTGTCTCCCTGCTTAGTCTACTGCCCCCATATGAATGGATGGATGGTTTTATTGAGCAGTGTTGTTGGCTTTATAATGAAGGGAAATTTGAATCTATTGCATTTGTGTCTGATCTGTATCTTTTACCTGATGGTATTAGATCATTTTTTAAGAAAAGGACATAGTAGGTTTTGTTTTATTATTGCAGCTTCGTCATAGACAGTTTGTTGGGATGGATTTTCTTTAATACTAGTCACCTTCATAGCTGTCTTGGCCAACCTTTTGAGTTTGTTCTAAAGTTTAAAAGGCAAGTTGCCAAACCAGCGTGTTATTCCATATTTGATGATACTTGCAAGTAGTGTTCACATCAAGCAATCTAAGCCTATGGAGGAAATGTGGTCTCAGAGGCAGTTTTGCTCCCAAATAGTCAAGCTGATACATAGCCTGTTGCTACAAATATACATGCTCAGCCCAGTTATCCATTACAAGCATCTCCCCACAGATGCTCATACTTACCCTTTGAATTTTGTGGACTGTGACCTAGTTTTGTTTTGTTTTTTTTTGTTTTTTTTTCTGACTCAGGACTTCATCAAGAGATTAATAGACTTGTGTCTTCATCTCACTGAACTGTGATATTTCAGCTGAGTGGTGGGGGATAACTGGTAAACAATGGTTACTTTTAGAATTTGTGTTTTATGTTTGTTTGTTTATTTGTTTTGTTTTTTTTTTTTTACAAAAATATGTTTTTGTCTGAAATAGAAAAACTGCATATGAACATAACTGAACTGAATCAACTGCTATTTTGACACGTAAGGGTCATCACTTTACATGTGGTATCAGTCATTTTGTTGGGTTTGAATTTTTATTGTTAATGTTGTTATTATTATGTTTTACCTAAATTACAAGTATTTACATTGTGTTTGCCTTCTGTGTCATTCACTGTGATCCAGTAGCCAAATCAACTAGTCACTTTCATTATTTGAGCATTATTTCATTTTTATTTACTACCTTAGAAGTGTGTTACGCAGTATTCTTACTTTTACTGCGTCTGGTAATGGACAGAATCTAAAGACACTTGGTCAACCACACTCAAAGGAGAAACAACAAAACTGAAAGGGTAGCTAAGGGAGAGAAGTGCTATCCAGGACAGTTTGCCTTTTAAGTTAGATATGGGAAATAGCAACTGCTTTACAACGGTCTTGGCCAACAATGAGCCACAACTAATTTAGTCTTAGCTCTCTTATTTAGATTTGGACCCTCCAGTGCCTGGAAAATCTGTAGATGCACTTCATCACTACCGACACAGACAAGAAAGCAGATATGTCTGTGTATTTGCCATTTTAATTTTGAGTAAAAGTACTAAATGACTGATACCCCTGTAGTTATTACTTCTTACTGCAGAGTGTTTTGACTTCAGATGGTGTTCTTATTAAATACAGTGCATGGTGTGTTTATCTGTGCACAGTGGAGATAAGATTAGCAGAGAGAGTAGCTATTTGCTCTTGGGTGGTAGAAGGATGCTGCCTTTGCTCTTGGCCTATTGATCCAAAGGTCAGTTCAGATTTAGAGGAGAGTCTTGGTTTAGTAACTCTGCAGCCTGCTAGGCTTTAGACTCTCGTCTTTCTGTTGTGCTCTGCCATACACAACATTTATAGTGTGTGAGGATCATTCAGTGATTAGCATCCATATAACCCCTACATATGATGTTGGAGTTGACCTCCAGCAGCATGTCTAACCTGTGACTTAAAGAATGTGCATGGATCTGTCAGTCAGAAGCAGAACATGCACATACAGGAAAGTGCTATATGCTCTCATGGAGAAAAAGAGCTCTTTCACCTCAAGTTGGTACTTCAAAGAGAACGTGTAAATGTCATGTACAATATACTGTGTTGCAGTAAAACAAAGTACAATAAAGGGCTAGTTGTCTTAAAAATCAACTCTCTATGTTGTGGTGCTTGTGAACTACCCTCCCCAGACATTACCTGTCCAAAAAAACATTTTAGGTTCTACATCTTCTCTATTGCATTTTCTTTGGATTGAGTCTGATGTTCTTAGTGATTTAAATAGCAGCTCTAAAATTCTGCTTTATTTATTTATTTAAAATCAGAAGCCGAACATGCCAAATGTGACAGTATCTGTCATGTTTGTTTGTTTGTGTGTGTGTTAGTGGAAGGAGGGAGATGTGGGAAGTTAGTAATTATTTAGAGGGATTCCTATTCTCACAGTGGCTGCATCATTAATAAATATGAAAAACAATTTTGAAATATGAAAATTGTGGAATATGACCCTCAGGAAGTCCTCCCTGAGAGTCACACTAAATTCCCCGTGAGGAGTATCGTGAATTTCCTTTATTTTGTTTAGACTTCTAAAGTTCACCTAATAAGCTCAGGGTGTTAGGTTGGTGTGGGAGTCATACCGACTACAATCTCCTGACCAGTTCAAATTTCTGAAAATAAAGATATGAATGACCCCCAAGCAATTATTAAACAAACAATGGAAAGTAAAAAAGTCCCCGATTGGGAGAAAAAAACCTCGAAGCCCAACAGTGGCAAGAAAAATGTGTGTGTGTTGAGAAAGAAGATTCAAAAGTTCTAATAAAGCAGTGTTTCTCAATTTCAGTCCTCGTGGCCCTCTGTCCTGCAGGTTTTAGATGTTGCCCTGCTTCTTCACACCATGAGACAAGTGGCTGTGTCACTGACAGACTTGTTCAGACCTGGATGACAACTTGTTATCGACCATTAATGAGAATCAGGTGTGTTGAAGCAAGGCAACATCTAAAACCTGCAGGACAGTGGTCCAAAAGGACTGGAATTGAGAAATGCTGTAATAAAGCAATGTCAGAGGAGTATCTCCTGGTCAGTATTGTGTGTTTTTTAGGCTTATAGATGATAATTCAGTTTTTGAAATTTCTATCCATGACTGTGGAGAAGGATTGATTCTGCATGATTGAAAATATAATTTTAAAATGACACCATACCAATGACAGCTTGTTAAAGCAGGTCATGTTGATTTCTGATTATGTCATTTTAATCCCCCCCCTCCCTCCCCCCCCCCGTCTTCTGTCATTATAGCTTGATTTTTGAATGATTTTTTGATGCCTGCTTGGATGCTGTACCGCTTGAGGGATTTCCATTATTACCTTTGATACTTTACAACATCTATTGTGATGGAAAATCATAACAATAGGAATGTTGTTTAGAAGTGGAAACAGCTGAGCCCTCAAAAGCCCAATAATTTGCCAGCAAGAGACCCTAAATTGATTTTAAGTGGATGTAGAGGAGTAAAACAAAAAGATAAAAAGAGAGTTTCAACCTTTTCTTGTTTTGTTCGTTAGTAGGGAATGTGAGCTCACTTATGGAGAAGCTTGGGATGTTGGTGAGGACCCAGCCTGAGTATTTGGAATGGAATATATGTTTCACCAAAATGTGACTGCAGAAGCATATTCCTGAGCCCAGTACTGCTATATGTTGACAGAGATTGCAAGAGAAGCAGAAAAAGTAAGAGCGCTGGAATTGCAGTACTTGTCAAGAAAAGAGGGCACAGGATATATGCTATCATGAAATATTGGTTCTGCGTTTATTAAACTATTAGATGTAGGGTTCCCTCCATATTATTTACAGAGAGAGTTCAGCAGTGTTCTTTTAGTAGTGGTATGTAATCCCACCAGGAACTCCTATTGACTTTGTTTTTGCTCAGTCCTAAAAAAGTATGTAAAAAAAGTATGCATCCGCAGCAATCCCACTAGGAATTGCTGCCAATGCTGTATGTGGCACCATGAGCTCAGCTGCTGCTGAGCAATACAAGCAACACTCTCCAGTGGATTAGTGGCTCTCCTTTGACATTTCATCCATGCTTCTCTCTCCTCTTCACTTCCAACATTTCAACAGCCTTTCACCTGCTCCACCAGAGAAAATAAAGTGTTGGAACTATTTTATGCAAACAATACATTCAGCTCCTCTCTAGGATCTGCTCTTGTTGGATCAGAATACTCCTCCATTTATAAACCTATTGTTCAGAGACAACCTGTGATCAAAAGAACTGTGAGGAGGTGTTTCATAGGAGGCTGAAGATACTCTATGAGAGAAGACATACTGTGAATCACATGGATATGGTGTCATTGTCATAAATCAATATGTAATAGACAATATGAACTTCTATTTCCAAATCACTCCCAACTCATTGCAATTCAGTTAATCCAATTCATTCATTAAGAAAATAGCCTAGCTAAGAAACCCAACAGATTGCTTTAAATCTTCACTTTTATGGAGTTCTCTGCCCTGAGCGAAGAGTCAGTAGGGAGGAGAAAAGAAACCTGGTTATCAGGACCTAAAACCTCCAGCAGATGAAGACTCGGGGAGACTTTGATCCTTATTGAAACAAAAGAAGTTCTTGCTGTTTGTTTAACATGGTGTTTTTAGCTGATACATAAGCTGTTGACAGTAAAACATTTGTGTATCTGCAGGTTGTTTGTGATGTGAGCAAATCATAACAGGAAGTTGAACAAATCATGACATGAAGTTGAGGTAATCATGACATTTTCATTAGATTTTCTTAGATATCAGAGCTATAATGGAAACCTTGGTACAAAATTGGCAAACCCCTAAAAAGGTGACTTTATCCTGGTTTTTCCACCTTGTTTGACAGTTTTTTTGGATAGCAGTCTGTGTTCCAGTGCCTGATAAGGCTTTCATTGATCTAACAATCTGCTCTACATATTAAAAAAATCCTGACAGAGGTGAAAATGCCACAGAGTTTCAACAACATGCAGAATGCTCACAGAAAGTTCCTCATCTTCTGCACTGCAGAACTATATCACTCAGAAATAGTCTGTCTAAACTCTGTATAACTGCCGTTTTACCGCTCTTCATCATCAATAGCTGAAAGCCTTTTGTGTATAGGGATTCTTCCAACATCTAAAGTGGCTTATGTTCATAATACAGTAAACATCAAATCATATTTGCAAGTGAACAATTCAAACCAGTTCTGATTTAAGTGACATCTGTCAGTGACGTAGATTAGAATTGACACACTACTCTCCAGAGACTCTCTGATTACCACCTTTTGCTTAACAACAAATGTTGATCTAGCCAGTTGTTTGTTCCATATTAAGAGACTATAAATATCTGTCTAAATTCAGATTTATGCTTTATGCTTTTCCTTAAAACCACCATTGTTTTTGTTTTTATTGCTTGTTTGTTTTTTTCCTCTACAAGATGGATAATTAGAAAGCAAACTGACAAATTGATCAGGCTGGACCAATTTGTCACTGCAAATTGATCCTGCCTGAAACATTCCAATTTGGTGTATCAAGTGTTATAACTGGCTTGAGCTTGGCTTCAGGCAGCTTTTGCAATTTTAGGATTAGCATGTTCTGTCTATGATGAGCAGAACAACAAACAAACTGGCTTTTGATATTCCTTTAGCTTGTTAACCAGACATTTATCATCAATTAAACGCACATGAAAGATTGAAAAGATACTTAACAATAAAACATTATCTAATATATATATATAAAATTCATTCCATTATACTTCATTTATAGAATAAGGCGGCTTTAGAAGTAGAGACGGCCCATGCTAAGTTTGATCAAATGGAAGGTGGTTACAAAATCTAATTAAAAGTTTCAAGTTGGCGGTATGCTGATTGTAAATGACATCAGAAGATACACATGGGCTCACTGTTGACCTCAAGCTGCTCGTGCAGTTCATTTAAAGAAAAACAAAACAAAAAAGGATGTTACAGGGTACACAGCCACAGACTGTAGTGAATGCAGTTAATAGTCTAAGGAGGCTCGTGCTCGCCGGGGTCAGCTTATAGACAGTCAGTGACTTTGTTTTCATCCATTGTGCTTACACAACTGTTAAAGCAAACCAATAGACAAGTAATCATATACAGAAGACAAATAAAAAAACAAGCGTGCCTGGAGAAAACTAACTGTTGCTATGGAAACCTATTCTCACACACTAAACTGGGAGAGCTATTATATAAAAAGACAATCCTCTTTATTATCAACCTTATTTTAATCCTGTCTGTGAGAAGATCAAAAGGTGTGACAGAAACATAATGCACAGGGGTAAATTAAACAAAGAGATTAAAGAGAGATAAGAAAGGTGGAGTGTGGAACTTTTGAAGAGGAGAGAACATTGGTTGTTAAAAAAAAGATGTGATGCTTGAAAGGATGAACTTCTGAGAGGCTTTGTTCAATTAGAGCTCTTACATTTTTAATTTCTCCTCCTTCCTGTGACCTACTGGATTTTGGCTGTAATGATAAGGTTGTGACACCTGGGGCCTATTAGGAGCACAGAGCTAGTCACAGTTAGTTTGCCCATGCATTGTGGGTTTATTCTGGATTATTTCTGTTACATAAGCCACAGACTTCCTCCCCCAGTCCGTGCGGGAAACTGCATATAGACTAGAGAGGTGGGTTACAAGCAGGAAACACTGCTCCTAGGGGATGACACAGTCACCAGACATCAGAATAAAGATATGAACTCAACACAAAACATGCTTTCACTAAGCTTCTGCTGTGTCTTTTGACACCATAATATCATAAGAAAAGGAAAGGATTCAAATTATATTGCACAAGGTCAAGTGATGTGCTGTGTAAATGAAGGCTGAGTAACTTGAAGTCAGTGATGGACTTCTGCTTTTTATGACAAAATAATTTAGAATGTGAACTAGGTGGTTAGAAATATTCTCTGTAGGAGAAAAAATGGATGAATGGCTCAATGTAAAGCGACAACC